>JAUZNJ010039386.1:0-10755 GCA_034780135.1 Jordanella pulchra | reverse complement strand
CCTTTTGAATGGAATTACTGAAATAAATCTACTTTTTCATGGTATTCTAATTTTATGACCAGCACCTGTACATCAGTAGACACATGAAACTGTAGCTTTTATCCACTTTATTTTAGCTATTTCATGGAAGAAAGAAAGCTTTGGTAGATTATTATGACCTGTGAATTTATTGGGAATTTATGGTAATGCAACTATGGAGCGTTATCGACAAAATAAGCCCATTTATGTCAGGATAGAACATGTTTTTTCAACACCAGAAGACGAAAACGAGGTAAGAATTAAAAATTATGATTTCTAATTTGATGACAGATTATTAGTTATTGGTGTTTGTGGAGTATAGCTAGCTTATAATTGAGTTAATGTCGTTTGCTTTAAGATCGTCTGATTCTAAAGAGGTACAACATGTTGGGGTTTTGTTCAAAAATAAGCTTGCTGGCGGATGCGAAACAAAATGTGGCATCAAAACAACCTGTGGCCAGCCAGCGGAAGCTAATGGGCAAAAATAAATAAATAAATAAAAAAACAGAGCTCAAAGGGTTTTTAAAGACTTTATTTACCCTAGCTATTAGGATTAAATAGAGAAAAACATATCTGAAATACATTGATTTTTGAAAAGTACATAAAATTCAAATCTGGTGCATTTGATTGATCTAATGGTCGAACAACTAATTTAAAAGTAAAATTATAAGAAAGAAGAAGAGGGGAGAAAACGCTTCTATGGTGACTGTTAGTTAATAAGACATGACCTGGATTTATGAAAAAGTCAAGAAAGTTACTTACAATCCAAAAGAATCTGGTCAGAGCGACTGCTCCCAGGACTACTGTCATTTTTTATTTTTACTGTGGACAGATTGGAGAGCAGCTTTTTAAGTCTTAGTGTCTCTGAGAAATGTCTGCCATAGCTGCCCTGATGAGAAGTGACTGGGGAATTCTTAGATTTATTAGCGCTCTGTGAGCCAGTGTCATCAGAGATTACGCCCCCTATCCTTCACTGCTCCACTGGCATGTCAAGCCTCCAAATTTCAATTTCCCCTGCGAGAGGATGAAAAGGCTCTGGTTGGCGACCTGTGCTTGTGACCCTGGGGTATCACAATGAATGGGCAGGTGGGGGAGGAGGAACAGATATGGGATGCTCATGAATTAAGGATGACTTCAGCAGTGCATTCAACTTTGGCCATCCTGCCTGTATCACCACACAGCATCTCCCTGATAAATGGAAATCAAGGGGACGAAAGACTGTCCTTAGTTATTTATTCAGAGGAGGAGTTAACAGCCAAATATAGCTCATGTTATTATGATGCCACGTTCAAGGAGTGTCCCTTTAGCTGGCTGTTGAGGTAACATGCTTGGTCAGTCAGAATTAGAGGTTAGCGTTTACTTTGCCAGTTAGGTTTCAAAGGAAATAAACTTAAATTATAAAAACAACTAAATATGCAATTTGATTTTAAAAGAAAATGAGAAGCAGAAAATTGTAGAGTAGAATAAAAAAAAATATCAGATTTTTTTTTTCTCAGTTTTAAAAACACAGCTGTTTTACAGCTTCAATTTACCAAAATGTATACATGAGACAAGCAATGGAAATAGCCTACTCACTGGAACAGATGCTAGTTAGATTACTAGTTAGAGTACCCATCACTTAATTTCCTTAAGATGTACACTATCATATTTTTCTAAGTTAGAACACTGTTGCTGTTTATGACTATGAAGAGTTGTGGTACTCCAGTTAAGCTCACTGTGAAATGAAGCAGTCTTTAAGTGACCAGGAGCTGAGGGGTTAAAAAGGATTGCATAAAAGCTGCTGATTGGCTGGTGAAGCGTAACATAGTTATGGTAAACCAACCTGAGGCAAAACTGGATCAGTGTAACGCCTGCTAAGCACACAGACAATAAGGAGCTTTGATCAACAGTGTTGTGTAATTGCCGTTAAAGAGAAAAAGGCAGACCATGGAAATGTAAGTAAAGTACATTACTTTATAGCAATCTGGAAAAATGGGACATTTCCCGAGGCCGATGGATCAGACCATGGAAGTCCTGTCAGGCTCTATCTCTATATTACACTGTTGTTTTGCATAACCATGGTGTAAATGTTTTCTCTACTTCTGCTCAGTGCACAGACGCAGAGCGAACCTGTTAATGAACCGATGCTACAGGGCTACCAGTAGGTTTTGAGTTGCAGAGACCCAAAAAATGTTTGCCATAAGTCTCTTTGATACTTATAACTCAAAGAAATGGGCACTGCTGTGGTTCAAGCTGGTCACAGTGTTCTTTGACGAAAATAAAGCTATGAGCAACATTAAATTAGTCCACATCAGTTGGAAGGTGGCGGAAAAAGTTGAGATTAAAAAAAGAGCAGCAACACATCTGAACATTCCTGACTTGTAGTCTACTGACATACTGAATATGTTGGAGAGTAATAACATCATAGATGTAGTAGCAGAAAATAGTTTGTGCAGCGGTTATAAACAGAGAGAACAATGTGGGTTTAAAATACAGTAGCCATGAAGGAAAGGAGAACATTTTAGGTTTACAAGTATCTTACTTTAATGTTAATTCACAACGTTCATTTGTACCCCATACAGATATTTAAATATTTAAAAGGATTAATATATGTACTGTTATGTCGTGACTGTAGATATGGGCAAGAAAATAAAGTACCTAAAATGTATCAACAGGTATTTAAAAAAAAAGAAATCTACTAACTACAAAATCAATACTGAATCATTTAAATCCAAACTAAAGATAAGGAAAATAGAATCGATTTGAAGCCCAAACAACCAAAACCGAACATATTTTAGAGATTTCTAACAAAATCCAGCCCTAGTTGGGATGTTCTATTCAGCAGGGAGGCTGAACATAGTTGATTTATAGATGAATGGAGCTCACCTTGCAAGCAAGATGAATTATTGCGAGACTTGGGAATTCACAAACTACGGAAAATACACCAAGAAGCTAGCAGATACGATTGGCCTCAGTACAGAAATGTTCAGACCAATGAAATGCAGGTACCTGTATGATGTCACTGCGCCCAGAAGCGGAAAGCTGAAGCAAAACAAAAGAGGCTGCACCAAACTTAGCAGGAATACCCTCCATTTCTTTTTAGAAAACAAGCAAAAGGAGTCGATTTTTGCATTTGTGGGAATCCTACCGAGTCTTTTGCTTTGCTTTGTTGATAAATGACATCCATGGACACTTTACTTTTAATTTGAAAGAGCTCGAGTTATTTTGTGAATAAGAATAAATAGATATGCAAATCTAATTAAAACATAGCCTATAATACCTATAGTTTAAAACACTTGGTAATAATAATAAAAACACTTTTTTTTTTACCAACCTACTAATATGCTTAACACAACAGCTGGTCTGGTTAATTATTATGAACGGTTTTCCTACAAGGGTGGAGCTAAAATAAAGGGTCTGATTAGAGAGTGTTTTGGTCAAGACTAAACGATAAAAATAAATGACTTCAATAGTTTTAAGAAGAAAGCCTGAAATTCAGCATACAAATGAACTTAACGAAACAGAATGTAAAGCTGTGATATAAATACTGTACTGACCATCCATTCTGAAACAATGATGTCAACCTTCTCCACAGGAAGCTTGATGTCTTCGATGCGGCCTTTAATCAGCGTGATAACGTTCTCCAGCTGATTGGACCTGCACAAGAGACAAAGGAAACTAAGCACCTGCAGATACATTAAAAATATTTTGGTCTGACTTGAGATGGTGCAACAGCTTCTCCGCAGAGATCAGCTTCTCCACTGCTATTTCATGTTGCTTATGCCTGAACCTGTACAACAACTAAAACATATTTCAGCTAAATCAGAAAACCCTGAAGCTCAAGCTAAAGTCATTTCATCCTCATGTTTATCCAGACTTGGAAATCACCATTAACCAATTCCAATTGTTTCCATTTTATAAGACATGGCAGAAACCATTAGAACTAACATTATGGTCTACCTGCAGAGATGAGTGGCTGGTATTTTCATTTGCTTTATGGCACACTTCTTGATTTATGTTTAAAAGCTACTGTTTTGTGGCTGCTCCATGTTCTTCTTGCCTATGGCATAGCACTAAGCTCTGTTTTAAAGCCTGCAAATGTTTTAATCAATTTGTTTTCCCCCTCAGTACATGCTAAATGCATCTATGGGAAGTTCTTATTATTTCTTCAAAGAAAGTATTTGGTTCAGAATTTCGTTTTTAAACACAATGATATGTTTAAGCTATAGATGTTGCACATGCACTTATGTGCTATAAATGGTTACACTTTGAAAGAAAAGCTGAAATACTTGTTCATGACTGTGTTAGATTGTCCGTTAAGGTTATTGTTGCTCTTTATCCCTCACAACCTTTCCTGAATATTCTGGTATCTTTTATGGAAAAATCGCTGGGTCGCTCACAGGCTCATCATCTACTGCAAAGTTGATTTCAAATGTCATGCTCTGAACTAGCAACTGTTACTTCATTTTCCTACAGGTATAGTTCATGGATTTTTTTGTTTCTTTTATATCTTTCTTTTTTTTTTTGTTTTCAAGCAGTTTGTGACTAACCCAGAAAGATGCTGTACTAATACAATTTGATTTTGCTTACTATTTCCTAGTTGCAATTACCTTCACCCAGGAGGTTATGTTTTCAGTTGCGTTTGTTGGTTGATTTATTAGAAGGATTTTTACAAGAGGTGCGCTTCATGATAAGGAACAATTTGTAACATTTTTTGTGACCATGTTTTAAAAGACTCTTTAACATTGTGAAGCAGGGATTTTGACCAAACAAGCAATTCCCCCTTAAACCAGAAGGTGGCAGCAGTGACTATTGACAGCTTTAGGGTTGTACTCGAAAAGTCTGGAAGTTTTATAATGAAGATAAAAATTCAAAAACACAAGATAAGGAATGCCTTTCAAGATCTGTTGATCACAGCAAAGGAATAGCACAGAGCAAATGAAGATGGTGAGAGCCGAACAGACACCAGAGGCTGCAGACACATGCTGTACCTTACTTAAGAACTTATAAATGGATTTTAAGGAATTCTTTTACTAGTTGTGCACCTTGTGCCAAACCAAAATTCTGTAAAACTTATCAATGATCCATATCATGTACAGGTTTTCACTAAAGGTCTTAGTCACAATATGAGGCAAAATTTCCCATTTGGCAGAAGTCAGTGCTTTCCAAGTGCTCTTGTTTAGGTATGCATTTGAAGCATGCACCTTTTCTCAAATTGATTCCCCCTTTTTTTGTATGAATCCGTTTCCCTAATAGCCCTTTATCCAGACATTTGTTTCAACAGAGATAGAAGACATGATGCTGTAATAAAAAAATAAGACCTTCCTACATATTAAAAGCTTTTGCATTAAACTTAAATTCCCAGCTATGTCAGGTGAACTAGAACATAACATAACAAAGGCAATTGTGACTCAAATGTTGCAGCAGTGACCAACTTAACAACCTGCAAACCAGCAGCACATCATAAGCAAACACAAATGCTCTAACGATCTAACAGGACATAATTCTAGTTTTTCTATTGCTTGTTTTAATTCCAAAACTTTTTATGGATCTGTAGTCAGCACTTTTCTTACTTTACACCCGAGCTTGTTTCAGACTGAAGTGGATATGTGAAAAGGACAAAACTGTAAGTATGAGCCAGCATTGTGCCTGGTCTGGGTATGAACTGTAAGATCACTGCTGCCGTTTAAATGATCCTTCCTTTCAGAGCATCCCGTTTGGGTATCAATCTCTGTGAATATTCCATTATCATGACAGCTAATGTTACAGGGGACAGAACAATTACTCACAGCAGCCCAGGGAGCATTTCTGCAGCAACGATCCTTATCTTAAACTGTCTTTCCCATCTCGGCTGCTCCTCTAGTGCTGCTATCACCTCCTCCCAGGATCCAACACCCCCTGCACCCCACACCCATAACCCCACCTCATCCTCCTTACACAAGAAGGAAACACTGTAATCTCATTATTGGGGTAATTTAGAGGACAATGTCAGGACTCTGGGGAGAGTGTTGGTATCTCTGTGTGTTTGTTGGGATGTGAGGGAGGGTGAGAGCAACGTTCATACAGAATTCCCTTCTGATTTTAAATGTCTACCATGTGGTACAATTAGCTGCCATCACAATTTAACTTAAAAACGCCAATAGTGGTATACTTTTACAGAAAACCCATACTTGATATGTTTTTAGTAAAATGTTTTACCACCACATGAAAAACAGAACTGCAAAAAAAAAAATTAAATAAAGAGTCAAGCTTACAAAAATGGATCCACAATCCTGTCTTCAGACCACATCAACTAAAGTAATAGAAATTTAAAATTATCAACAACAAAAAAAAAATCTCTGCTTTACTTCTCAGTTCTGTTGACAAGCCAGTTGTTGTGCAATACATCAGTTGTATGTAATCAGTTAGAAAACTAAGAAGCAATATTTATGCAAGTATGTACAACCTTTCCTTAAAACTTTGGCTCCAGTTACAGCCAAAAGTTGTATATTTGTTTTTTTGTTTGTTTTTTTGAGTATGATGCCTCAAGCTTAACACCATTGTTCTGTTCAGGACATCTCTAACTCCATCAGGTTGGATGTGTACAGCCATGTTCAGATCAGATTTAGGCCATATTACCATACAGGCAGAAATGGTGCATTGTCCTTCTGGAAGGTTCTTACTCTCATTTAAGAGGAATGACAGAGCTCTATTAGAGTGACCTTTGGGTTCTTGGTCACCTCCCCCCATCACCAAGTTTAGAGGGCCAGCAAACTCTAGGAAGAGTCCTGGTGGTTTCAAACGTCCTTCTTTTTCGAATCATCAAACCCTTGTGCTAAATGGGACGTTTAAAGCAGCAGACATTTGCTGTATCTTTCCCCAGATTTGTGTCTGAAGACAATCCTTTCTCAGAGGTCTGCAGACAATCACTGAATGACTGTAGACATCATTAGTTGTCTAAGCAACTAACGTAGCAGAGGTGGACTCTCATTGATCTTCTTAAGAATAATCAATGAAAACAATTAGCACCTCAGCTTAATTTGGAGCTTTGTGGTAAGAGCTGTGAAAACATGAGTAAATATGATTTACTAAATATGATATTTACACAGACCAAATATGTCCAGACTAGACCCGTTTACCTGTGGGGCTTCCCATGGTCCCATCTAGAACAGCCATATTTATTTTGCCACTAACACCAAACAACTTATTAGGTCAGCAAGGTTCAGTCTGAAAGTGCAAAGTGACACCAAATCATAAACAACAAAGACTTTTGTGGAAGTCAAAGGATAATTGAACAGATAGTTCCCCAACCACTGCTGTTCCCAACCTTGGTTGCACAGAACTCTATATAACAACACAATAGCAATGGATCCAAATTTCATGCAGTAGAAGAAGAAATGGGTCGTCTTCATATCCCTTTGCACTACAGGACCAATTTGAAAACTATTCTTTTAAGCCATGTGTTCCTTCACAGGCTCTTAGGTCGTCTGCTTTTGTTTCTCTCCAATAAAACAATGAAGCATAGAGGACATCAGAATCTAAAGGATATGGTTACTGAGAAAATTGGACTTAAAATAGAAGAATGGCATCTTCAAACTTTATTTTTTGTGAAGGTTCAAAATTCATTTAAAAAAATATTTATTTACATTCATTTTACCAGGATGACCATCAATATATAACCTCTTTTTCAACAGAGTCCTGCTCTGTTTTGGTTCCATTTCAATTTGTATTTGTTTAATGCATAGATCTTTTTATGTGCTTTTTAATAGAGAAATTGGATAAGATTGTCCTTTAAAGAATTGAAATATTGTCCTTTGGGAAAAATAGTAGAGGAGAAAAAAGGACATCAAGCTTTTCATTTAAACTTTGCTGACAGAGCAGAGATAGGAGATGGATGTTCCTGCCCAGTCAGTAGGAGCAACTTTAATTAGAATCCTCATATTAACAAGTAGTTTGCACACAAGTACACACACAAAATACTAGCTTTAAAGTTATGCACCAAGTCATCTCTTGATATAAAAGGCTGTCTCGTTGTGGCTTTGCCTCTATGTGAACAAAAGAGTGAAAAAGAATATGAGCAGGGAGAGAATGAAGGGCATCTTTCTTCGTTGCTAGAAAACTTGCTACATAGCCCACACTCTGGCACACACTTCAACAGCAAGTCAGTGGTCTGTAAAATTAAAACATCCTTTTCCTTCAGCAAACCCTGTTGTTTTGCTTATATGTCGCTCGCTTACATAACGGTAATAACAGCAGTCATAATGGCCTCTAATTCAAAAATGCATTTCAGCAGGGGTGTGATGGCGTTTACAGGTAGTCATAGTGGAAGCAGAAGCTCCAGTGGAGGTAAATGGACTCCAGTGGTGAGAACCAGCTCCTGGAAAACTAGAAACACGCTGAACCTGAAATCACAGAGGAAATGAAAAGTGTATTCCATACGTTTGTGTGAACGTCACTGCTTCCTTAGGTCTGCAGTTACTGCAGGGGAGAAAAGCCGAGGGACAAACAAGTCAAGCTGCAGGTGTAAATTATGTACATTATGGCGATGCCATTGACAGCAGCTTTATTGAAGTCAGCCAGCTGCAACAAATAAAAGGTAGATGGAGGTCACGCAAAGCTCTATTACTCCTGCTGTTTGCTCCATGCTGGAGGAAAAAAAAAAAAAGAACAGATCTTTGATCCAATAACATGATCAGTGTGGACGTAGGCCAGTTTAATTTAATTACCTTAAAGTACAGAAAATTATCCAATTTCAGTCTATTTACATTACATATCGTTTGTCTCACCGGACTATGTCCATCGCCTGGTAGATGATCTCTGATTGGTCCACTGCGATCACCCTTTTGGCCCCAGCTCTGGCAGCAAACATGGACAGTATGCCGGTCCCACAGCCAACATCCAGAACCACCTGCAAAACAAAAAGAGGCATGAATACAGATGGAAACTGTTGAATTCTATGAGCCAGACAAATGTTTCTATCAGTATCTGACAGATAGGATATCTAGTTCTTTATCTATATTTAGAATAACAAACAAATCGACATGTATGGCATCTTTAAGTTAATAAACACTTCAGGCCATTTTTAAATGACTCTAACTTGATAATTTGATGAGATAAAAGCAATAATAAAGAAAAGGCTTATTTCTTTTAAAATATTAAAACTTTTTGTTTTCCACACACTTAGAAAAGGTACAGTGAAATGCACCCTGAACTATTATCCTTATTTAGCTGTGAAAAGATGAAAACTACAAATAGATCATACCAAGATTATTTTAGTTATTATTTGGATAAATGTTGATTGGAGAAAAGCCAGCTTGAGATAAAATATTATGTGATTTTGAAATGTATATTTTACAACTGGAGGACATTAGAAAAGTGAAATAAAACCTTGACTCAAAGAATTCTGTTTTTTTTTTTAGCAGTTTTCTTAAAACCACTGATTTTAAACATTTGCTTTCAAAGGAAGGACACTAGACTATTTTCTCTAGCCCGAGTGAAACTTTGTAAATATGTTTAATCTTGTTATGTTCTGAAATATAAAACTGACCATAACAGTATAAAATAGTATGGAAAAAACAAAGAGTAAAACTGATTAATAGAGAATATTAAAAAATTCTACTTGTTACGAATATTTCTCCAAATACGATCAGAGATTCATAGACCAAAAGCTATCATGATTTTCCATATTCGGTGTGACTTTGTCTTTAATCCACAACCTGCAAAAGTAAGGTGCAAAACAGGGATTTCTTTTAAACCTATAACAATTTCAAGAAACTAAAACTAAACTTTAATGTCCAGGCTGCTTGTTTTATTACAGTTTTTGTAAGATCATCAAAAGTACTAACTTATTTCTGAATTTAATTAAGGTAAACCAAAATAAACGCTCTTAAAAGAGAAAGCTTTTGCTTTTGTATCCAATGTAAGTTGGAACAGCAATTAATTGTTTGCTAAGCATTTCTAAGTGGTGCTGCAGAGATGGAGAAGCAGTAACATTTTCTCCATCTATTTGTAGCTCTGTGTTCGGTTGTCTCTCTATTTAGGGGAACACACAGTGAGTATCCTGCTGTCTCTGTGAGTTCACAGAGTGTCGCAGGCACAATGCTGACACGACAACTCTTTTCTTTCTCCATTCCTGATGATACTGTTGTGCTTTCTTTTCTGTCTGCAAGTGAGTCAACCCGACAGCGATAATGCAAGTTCCCATCAACACAAGTAACCTTTGTCCGCTACAGACTCATCGGCTACTTCCTTCTGAAGCTAAAGCTGTGGAAAAAAAAGGAAATATAGAAAGAAGACAGTGGGGGTTGTGGCATAGAGGGAGTGTTATGGGTTTGGTAGTGGATTACACGTCTGTTATCTGGACCAAGCAGTCGACATTGAGGTGTTAATAAAGAGCCACATGCTGTTCTAAATCATTGGCTCTTCATTAATGTGCTCTCTGAAAAAAACAAACGTCCATTTCCTTTAATAGCTTTTGATGTTTATTACAGCAGTTAATGCGGACATGTAAACACACACTATTGCATTGGCTCACCTTGTCCCTGAACACTTCTGGGTTGCTGTACATGAAGTCGCGGTAGCTCTCTGTTCGCACCTTGTCCTGTGAAATGAATGTTTGAAATAAAAAGGATCAAAGCCCATTAGCATGCTGAGTTCAAAGGTTTGCAATGTAGTTATTGTAAATACTACAAACAAAGGAGAGAATTTAAATATAAAGCGGAAGGAAGGAAGGAAGGACGGGAGGAAGGAAGGGAGGGAGGGAGGGACGGACTGAAGGTA
>JAUZNJ010039385.1:0-10755 GCA_034780135.1 Jordanella pulchra | reverse complement strand
GGTTCCGGCGGAGCACCGAAGTTCTTGCTCAAGCACCGTGCTTTTGTAATCGAAAACCGCGCAACCCGTGCTGAAACAGGTTCCGGCACCAGAACCGGCACGAAACCGCTGCAATGGAAAAGCCCCCTTTCTGACCTCCCAGCTCGGACCTCCTTTCTGCTCGTCCCGGCTGCGATTTAAGATTGTTCCCAACAAAGACTAGCTGGTTCTCCTACCTGCTCAGCCGAAGACAAAGTCCTCCTCCCTGGGACCGGATCGCTGGCATGCTGGCTGGTCCGCCTCTCCAAAGACCATATCCTCTGTTTTCTAAGAAGTTAGTACCATCACTCTCTTGTCTGCTGTTCACCCCGTCGTCCTGTACCGCACATTAACGCTCATATCTCCATCAGTTTAATCACCTCTCACTGTCTGGCTATTATCTGGGTCCCCAAACTCCACACCCCATTGCAGAATAATCTGGCCAATATGGACCCATCACCAGATCAGCAGTGGCGTACCGGTGTCGAGCATTCCATTAGCCAGCTCGAGACAGGAGTTAGTGAGATTTTAGAACACCTTTGCAAGCTGCCCCCTCACAAAGCTCCACTTCCGCAAACAATGGGTTACGTCATCGTTCCATTGGTGCCGTTCGAATCCAGAAGTTTGTCGCCTCCTGAACTGTTCAAGGATGCTCTGGACCTCTGCAGACCATTTTTAACACAATGTGAGATAATTTTTGAAGTGCAGCCGTCCTGTTTCCCATCGGATCGTTCCAAAATTGCTTATGTGATGTCTTTACTAGCTGGCAAGGCTAAAATATGGGGAACCACAGAATGGCAGAACAGATCTCATATGTGCAGCTCCTATGATTTTTTTTCCCAAGAATTGATTCAGGTTTTTGGACCAGTTCTTCCTGGCCGTGATGATTCTAAAGTCCTTCTATCTCTGCGTCAGGGAAATCGATCAATTCATGACTACATAATTGATTTTCATATGCTCACCTCTGATAGTTAATGGAACAAGGAGGCTCTGATGGGTGTTTTTCGGCTGGGACTTAATGAGAGGATGAAGGATGAGTTGGCAACTCGGGAGATGCCACACTCTCTAAGACTTTTGGAGGTCTTGGCAACTCAGATTGACCTTAGACTTTCAGAATGCCGCAGGCAGTGCAGGTTTCAGACTAATTTCCGGCTGGACACTGTTCGATTTCCTGAATCTGGATCCAAGACCAAATCTATGGACTCACCTGAGCCCATGCAGCTGGGGTGTACTAAGCTGTCCCCTAAGGAGAAACAACTCCGCTTCCGCCAAAACCTCTGACTTTACTGCGGGGCCAGTGGACACCGTGCTTCTGGATTCCCAGTAAAAGAACTGGCTCAGTAGAGGGAGGGGGAACTCTAGTGAGCCGAACATGGAGGCCATCATCCCCAAGAATAACTTTTTCTGCATGTCTCTCTACTAGTTCAGGTTCTCATCCGATAAAGGTTTTCAGCGAGCCGACACGGAGTTCATCGACAAGAGCTTTGCTCGGGAAATGAACATTAAACTTCTAAAGGTTCCTGTTCCTCACGACATTCTGGCTTTGGATGGGCGATCTATTAATAGGGCCAGTCTTGTTTCTGAAGAGTTGGAATTATCCACTGGAGGTAATCATATTGAACTTTTAACTCTTCTTGTCATCAGTTCCACTGAGTTTCGAGTCGATTTAGGGGCTACCTGGCTTAGAAAAAAAAACCCTAAGATCGACTGGCAGAAGCTAGAGATAACTGAGTGGTCTCCTTCCTTTTCCACCTCCTGTTTGACTGTGGCTAATTCTTCTCTTTCTCCTGCCAAGAGATCTTCAGAAGAGATGTACCCCGATTTGTTTCGGGTTCCCATGGATTACCATAATCTTAAGGAGGTTTTTAACAAGTCTAAGCTACTTATCTTCCTCTTCACCTACCCTCTGACAGTTCCATTGAGTTGCTTCCTGGAACTATTTCCCCTAGGGGTCGACTCTACTCTCTCTCGCTACGTGAGGCCAAAGCCGTGGAGACTTATATTTAGGAGTCCATTCAGGCTAGACTTATCCGACCCTCATCCTCTCCTGCTGGAGCGGGGTTCTTCTTCGTTGGTAAGAAGGATGGGTCTCTTCGTCCTTGCATAGATTACAGGGGTCTCAACTCAATCACTATCAAGAATCGCTACCCCCTTCCACTCATGAACTCTACCTTTGATCAGCTTCAGGGAGCTAAAGTATTCACTAAACTGGATCTACGTAACGCCTACCATCTGGTTCGCATTAAAGAAGGGAGTGAATGGAAAACTGCCTTCAACACCCCCACTGGTCATTATGAGTATTTGGTCATGCCATTTGGGCTTACTAACGCTCCTGCTGTTTTTCAGGGACTTGTAAATGATGTTCTCCGTGACATGGTGGGTCAATTTGTTTTTGTCTATTTGGATGACATTATCATTTATTCCCCAGTTCTGTCTACTCATAAACAGCATGTTCGTTCTGTACTCCTGAGGCTCCTCCAAAACCAGCTCTTTGTAAAGGTGAAGAAATGTGAGTTTCATGTTACTACTACCTCTTTTCTTGGCTTCATTATCACTTCAGATCAGGTCTATATGGACTCATCAAAGGTCCACGCTGTGACTAACTGGCCGATCCCCTCTGACTGCAAGCACCTCCAAAGGTTTTTAGGTTTTGCTAATTTCTATCGCTGATTCGTCCGAAATTACAGTCAAATTGCTTCTCCTCTTCATTGTCTGACTTTTGTCAAAACAAAGTTTTCCTGGAACAGCGACACTGACGGGGCTTTTGAGAGACTCAAAGAATCCTTTACCTACGCACATGTTCTTCAGTCACCAGATCCTGGAAGGCAGTTCATTGTGGAGGTGGACGCTTCCAGCACAAGGGTAGTTGCAGTTTTGAGTCAAAAGGCCAAGGATGGCCATGTTCACCCCTGTGCCTTCTTTTCTAGGAGCCTTTCCCCAGCAGAGAGGAACTATGATATTGAGGATCGGGAACTTCTGGCGGTCAAGTTGGCCCTGAAGGAGTGGAGGCACTGGTTGGAGGGTGCAGTTGAGCCATATCTGGTCTGGGCGGATCACAAGAACCTGGAGTACCTGCAATCAGCCAAACGCCTGAACCCACGACAAGCCAGGTGGGCTCTGTTTTTTGCTAGGTTCAACTTCACCCTTTCCTACAGACCAGGGACGAAGAACACCAAGCCAGACGCTCTATCGAGGATCCACGAATGCTCTGAGGGAGAGACTGGTGAGCTGGACAATTACACTCTTCCTAAGACTGCTCGGCTAGCCATCACCATGACTGTTCTGGATAGGGAGGTTCGGGAGGCCGTAGGGAGGCTTGAGGTTCCAGATACCTGCCCCAAGGATCATTTGTTTGTCCCAGGGAACCTTGTGGGTAAGGTCCTGAAGTTTTGCCATGCCTCATGTTTATTCTGTCATCCTGGGGTCTCCAAGACTATCATGATCGTAAGATCACAATGTTGGTGGCCGTCCCTTGTGAGGGACGTCAAAGAATATGCCTGCCTACAATGTTCACAGGCCAAAACTTCCCACAGACCTCCCTCTAGATTCCTTCGTCCTCTTCCTGTCCCCTCTCGGCCTTGGTCCCACATCTCCATGGACTTCATCACCGGTTTACCCATTTCTCAAGGACATTCTGTCGTTGATCGTTTCTCCAAAATGGTCCACCTAGTTCCCCTCTCCAAGCTACCATCAGCCAGGGAAATAGCCGATATTCACATCAGGGAAGTATTCCGCCTCCATGGCATTTCTTCTGATATTGTCTCTGACCGAGGCCCTCAGTTTGTTGCTCACTTCTGGAAAGAGTTCTGTTTGTTGCTGGGCATCTCTGTCAGTCTTTCCTCAGGTTTTCACCCCCAGTCGGATGGCCAGACTGAGAGGGCCAATCAGGAGGTGGAGACCAAGCTTCGAAAACTTTACGAGTCTGACCCCACTAAGTGGGTTGAATTTTTGCCATGGACTGACCATGCCATAAACTCTTTGCCTTCTAGTACCACCGGTCTCTCCCCTTTTTACACCGTTTTTGGATTCCAGCCACCGGTGTTCACCCAACAGAAAAAGGAAGCTAAGGTTCCGGCTGCTCATCAGACGGCGTTAAGGTGCCAGCGTGCATGGAGGAAGGCCAGGCGCACCATGTTGCTTGGAATCGAATCCCAGGTACGTGCAGCCAACCGTCACCGGACTCCTGCTCCTTCCTATCAGGTGGGTCAGAAGGTGTGGCTGGCTACCAAGGACCTTCCTCTCCGAGGAGATAGCAAGAAGCTGGCACCTCGCTTTATCGGTCCTTTTCCCATCTCCAAAGTGGTGAACCCGGTGGCTGCTCGTCTTCATCTCCCTGCTTCAATGAGGATTCACCCTACTTTCCACGTTTCCCAGATCAAACCTGTGTTCTCGTCCAGATTTGAGAATTTTGCTTGCACTCAGTTATATAACTATTTCATTGTCAATACATTTTCAAATAAATATTCATGGATAATTTGTTCAATTAGATATGTGTTTTTCTATAATTTATGTATTTATTCAATTTTGGATATAACAGTTCCATCTCATTACCTGTTTTTTTAAGAAGGAGAAAATATATTTTTAACTAAAAGAAAGTATACTATGGAAAGACTGCAAATGTAAAAACCTTAATAATGCCATAAATGATAACCTGAGGTTTACTTTCTGACAATCCTGGATTGTTTTATTTTTCATTCCTTTACCACACCAAATTAAACAGTTGTAAAGGTGGTGTGAGAGTAAAAAAGATGCCCCAGGAGTGTTAATCGTGCCTGTCTTCAAGTACATGATCAAGTACAATAAGAATAACTTTGATTCTATATTTAACATCCACATCAGTAATGCCTGCTGGGATAGATTAATTACCTGGAATCTGATTTATACACTGTTTGTCTGCTAAACTGAAAATTAATAGACATAAAACTGACTAAATCCTTTAATTTTATCCGATGGATGTGATATTAATCACTGGGTTTGCAAAATCTGTATAAATCTTGGCAATTCTTAGTTATTATTATAAAGAGGTCTTAAGCTCTTCTTGAACTACCTTTAATGGGCAGAATTTTCTACAATTAAAAGAAAGACTTTTCTATATGCAGTGCTGTTGTCAGCCACCTCATCAACCAAACAAAAATCTCCTCACATATGTTTTCCATCAGCACTGTTTCTTCTCTTCTTCTTCAGAGAATTGCCTGCATTTACTGTGAAAACTACATACTGTGTATTATGAATTTTGAGAATAAATATTCGGCTCATTGTGACAGGAGTTTTCATTCCGATAAAATATTTAAAGCATTGTGGACCTATCAGAAAAAAAGGTATACTACCTATTAAATCAGAAATTAACTGTGGATATTCGTGTTGTCTGGAAAGCTGGATTTAATCTTTACAAATTACAAGCAAGTCTCTTAATTGGAAGCTATCTACCAACATGAAGTAGGCCTAAATATCTCAAAACTCAACAGTGATATTTACAAGGAATGGCAAAATACCCTGAGAACATGTTAACATCATTCAGTTTGCCACAAATGAATCAAGAAAAATAGTTAACCTTAGTTTCCATGACCAAAATCAGTCTTCAGGATTCTTTAATGACAAACAGACCTAACAAAGATGGGATCCAATCATATTTCCAATGTGAAAATCCCTGCTGACTACACAGAGCACAACAGTCAATCTCACTTTTGCTAAAAATCTTTCTGATTATCTCAAAAACTTTTAGTTTTTTGATTTGTTTTGTTTTTCTGAAGGAAGGGAACATTGAAAAAAATGTTTGAATTTGGGATGTATATCTGTTCACTCCATTACATCTGGGGTAAAACTATAAAACATATACATATATCAGAAGTATAAATGTAAATACTAACTACTTCAGTTTTTAAGCTTAAGTGAATAAAAGACACTTAGGTGAGTAGAAATAGACGTAGTATAGCTCTTTAGCAGTTTTAAAGTGGCAATTAAAGGAAAACTACAGCATTACGCTCAATAGCACTAAGCTTTCCACCATAGCATAATCAATGAAGAATAGTTATCATCCAAAACATTTCAAAACTGCTATCATAGTGATTTGTTAGTTGAACAAGCGGGCAGCCAGGTTTTGTCAAGGAAGAATGGTCATTTTTTGGGATCAGCCAATGGGAATGTGGATCAAACCCGCTGACGCTCAATGGTCTCCAAGTCATTCAGTTGAAGCTATTAACCAACGGGGGTGCAGGTCCAACCTATTGATGCTATTGATGATCCTATTGATGTTTCAGTTATAATATATTGAAAGTTACATTCAAAATACAAACTGCTGAAATAAAACAGGATGCCTTAGGAATAATTTTATTTATCAGGGAATTTTTAAAATTTTAATTATTCTTTTCATTGTTATAAAATATATTTCAAAATAACAAGCTAGGAATCTTACTTGCATTAAGTTATTTCACAACCTTATAGTAACATTACATATATATTTGATATTATTTGAAGTAGATATCTATTTTACAATGATTTATTTGTTGTTTTTTTTTTTATTGTGAGCACTTTTGCTTGTAATAGTTTGGTGCTTGCAATTACCCTTTTACATAGAGTTTTCACATTTTGGATAGGCCTTTTTTCACGAATAAATGAAAATAACATCTAAAAAATTTTTAAATTATTTTTCTTGTCTAATACTGAAATTTGTGAGCCAATACAAAAACAAAATATGTATATGGTGCAAAACTTTATTACAGCTTTTTTCATTCCTAATGAATTTTCATGATTTTACTCTAGTTTTTTATTCTAACTGAAACAAACAGGAAGTCCAGGATGAATAGCTGATAAATTTATGATTGCTTGGTTGGGAGCATAGGATAAATGGCAGTTCCTTACGCTTTAAAGCTGACTAAAATAAAGAAGTTGTATTTTAGTTGTATTTTAGATGCTTTCGAATCCCAAACAGTGTTATCAATGATGTCCAAAATATTCATGGAGAAATCTTGAGTTTTTGACAACTAGGCTGAGTGCACGCCCCTTCATAGTAAATCTGAATATCCTCCAGCACACATTTAACATTTTTTGACAAGGCCAAGCAGATAGGGCATTGACACTGAACATTTTTCATCATTTATATCAATGACATTTCTCTGGAGCAGAAATGTCTCATTAAATGCCCCAGGGCTTGAGTGATAGTCTCTTACCTGACAAGCAAGTCTGTGCTTCAGTTCTCCTGCATCAGTGAATAGATATCATACAGTCACAGAGAGATAAGTTGCTTGATTTTCTGGCTAAGGAACAAGTAAGAGCTAATGTTTGCCAAAATTTCTACTGAAATAAGGACATAATATGATTTTTAAAAAATCATATTTAAAAAAGAATCAGATGTAGTCTGCAGTGTGAGTGTTTTCCCAAGATTGATCTTTAAAATGTTATCCTCAAGGTTAGACTTCAGATAACCCTGTACACTGATTTGGTATCTAGCTTTTAACATGAAAGCTTTTCTTCTGGGTATGTAAATAACATTACCTGCCAAAAGACAGACAGGCATATGAATAGGTTCTCACTCAATATTCTGAAATGAGCCTGCTCAACTACAGAGAAAATGCTAAGTTTTAAATGGGAAGCAAATGCTGTCAATATAAGCTAAATTATGAGGTACTTTTTTGTCTTTTAAGATATGCATAAAGACAGGATTAAATTTAAAACATATACAGCTCCCCACAATTCTAGCGATTCTCATACTTGTTGAGGTATGGGCTAGCATTCTCACTGTGTGATAACATCACATGAAACTACTGCCTCTTCATGTACTTTACAAAAACATCTGGAACAAAACTTTGTAGCCTAATTTGTCTTTATGTAAGAACCAACTAAAAGCCAAAACTCTACTGCTTCTTAATCAATATATTGTTTTATTATAGGACTTATAATTAATAAATATATTGTCTTTACTATAGGAGTTATAATTATGTTATGTATAAGCAGTGCAGACTCACGACCTACAGTGAGACAGTGGAAAAGTGCAAATGTGCATGGAGTGTGCATGAAGTTGCTCTTGATCCTCATGCACAGATCACCCCAATGGTACACCCCTTCATTCTGCCTACAATTTTGAATTGTAAACAAAGAAAGGGGGATGCATCACCAACAACATATGTGACCCAATGTGACAGCCTTTGCTTTCTTTCTTCCACAGTGACTGGTGTGACAGCTGGTGTGACCAATCTCTTAGTGAACATACTCTGTTTTAGTTTAACAATCTTCTGAACAGGATGTGCACTGTTGTCCATGATATTTTTCACTTTATAACGAATTATTTTTGTGAAATCATCTCCAGAGGTTCTAGAAGAGTTCCTAGAACAGAGCTGACCTTTATAAGCGTGTTGAGCTTTTTTAAAGTAATTTGCTCTGATGCTCTTACCATAGCAGATGTTGGCACAATAGGTAATAAGCAAACTGCCGGGGGTCCTGAACAGAAGTCTGGTTAGGACCTTCGTGATGTAGGATGTCAGGGCAACTAGTCTGTGGTCACTGAAGACTATTGGCAGGAGGTTTACCACACCACAGGGACTGTGTCCTGGGTCAGACTAACGTTGAAGAGGTGCTGTACAATCCCGCAGAGCTGCTCTGCACAGGCCTGCAGGACTCTAGGGCTGAAACCATCAGGACCTGGTAACATTATGATTAAGTCTCTCTAGTTGCTTTTTCACTTGACTTCTAGAGACAGACAGATGATGAACAGAGGGAGCAGCACCATCTTCTGATAGGGCAGAGTATTGAGAGTTGATGGCAGAGGAGAGCAGGATGTCCTTGTAACTGTGGGTAGGAGAGAAGGATGCTGAGCTTCCTAAACTGAACCTATAGAAGAATGTCTACAGTTCATTGGTTCTGTCCAGACTTCCATCTGTCTGATCATCTTTTTGCTTTAGGTCTGTGATCTTCATCATCCCTGACCACATAATCTCTGAAATTGTTCGGCTCAAGCTGGCTTTCGAGTCTCTTACTGTATGCCTATATGCTTTCTCTTATCTTGACCTTAAGTTGCATCTGTATATTCCTCATTATACCCCTTTATTTTTTAGCAGTTCATTCAGATCCCTCGTGATCCATGGTTTATTATTTAAAAAGCATTTCACTGTTCTTGATATTAAGTTCCTCTCCAGGTGGCTGAGACAGTGCATTCCAGTATGTGTCTTTAAAACAACCTTTTAGGGATTCTTCAGCTTCCTATATCCATCTTCTTACAGTTATTTTTGATGCACATTGTCTCTTATATTGTGGCTTATACTTTGAGCAAATAAAAACAAGATTGTGATTGGATTTCCCAAGAGGAGGTCTTACTTTACTTTTTTGCATAAAACAAGTCCAAATTACTGACAAAGTGGTGGAACACTGACAGTGTAGCAGAGGATAAGACGCGATTAAACTCACCAGTTATTGCTACAACTGCATTTGGCTGTTATGTCTGTAGCTTAGCAACAAAGGAACTTATTACCTCACATGCAGTGTCGGCAATGGCAGATTGTGGAATCTAAGCGGTTACAAACAGAACACTGGTAAATAATAGGGCCAAAAACAAGCTGCCAACAATTCAATATCTGGGCTATGATGAATATTTAAAGTAGAATTTCATGAATGACAATTTCTGTTTTTCGGAAGCACTGCCAACCCACCTCCCTTGTGTTTTCCTGTCTTCTTTAAAATCTCTGTCAGCTCATACGGTCAGAAAGCCTAGCAGAGAGATGGTAGAGTCCAAGATATGATCCTGCAGCAACATTTCAGTAAAACACCAAATGCTGCATTGCCGATATTCTTGCTTCAGACTTGTTTCCTAAAGGTCTCTCACTGCTCATAACAATTGCTTGAATAGATTACTTACATTTTTTCGCCCTCTCTCTTCTCCTTGATCCTGCTCTGCATGCCTGGTGCCTTCGGTTCAACTAAGCTGGTACTTACGGAAGTAGTTGAAGTATTATTTCAGCATTGGAGATTTTAATGACCTGCCCCTGGGTGTAAAAAAATCCACTTGCTATGGTTGCTCTGGTTATGCATTATAACAAAAGGACAAAAATATCAGTAAAATTCTAACAGTTATACAGCATTTGACACAGAGGCAAAAAACATCAGTGCAAGTGCATCTTTGATGCCGTTATGCTATCTATCACCCTGGACCTATCTGCCTTTCACAGCAAGGGCACAGAGTTCATTCACTCTAAGCTGATGCCACTGCTAACATCCCAGGCGGAGGGCAGGGCTCTGGGAGCGGGGGCAAAAGACAGGCTCTCCAGGGGGCTGTATGCGTCTCGGTTTGAATCCCCTTAGCCCCTCCCCCGGGCTTCAGTACACTGAATTCTCACCACACATGGTTTCGGGACTATGGGGTTTCTGTGGGGTGCGGTTAAGGGTGCTCCCTAGGAGGTTCTTTTTTCCCCACCCTGCAAGACCCCCCACCCTATGTTTTAATGGCACATTAGACATTACATTCAATCATACTCACAATAACACATTTGGTGCGTTGTGCAGGGCCGGGTGGGTGACGCTCTTCGGGGAGTGGGGTGGACCCCTGAGTTGTCCTCTATCCACTCACATTATGGATCTGGAGGGGCGAGGGGAAGTACCATGCTTCCCAGAGCTGCATGGTGCCATGGGTGTGGGGGGTGTCCCTGCTGGTCCGAGGTTTGTTGCAGCCGGGGGAATATTGGCCTCAGAGTTGTATAATTTATTTATTTATTTACTTGTTGTGTGTGCGTGTGTGTGTGTGTGTGGGGGGGG
>JAUZNJ010039384.1:3126-35009 GCA_034780135.1 Jordanella pulchra | reverse complement strand
AGCTGAAGGCTTTTAACTCCAGTTTGTGGACTTCCTGATAGTAAAGAATTACAATAGTCCAGCCTTGAAGGAACAAACGCATGGACTGGTTGACCTATTTAAGAAAGTACACTGAAGTACACTGTTCAAGGTGATGTGTAGCGTTAGCTGTGAAGGGCTGTTAAATGCACATCACAATGTTTGTAGCCATAGAGAGTAAGAAGCCTAATTTTGTTGAAAATCATGTTTCTGTTTTATTCTTACTTCGTAGTTGGATGTTACTTTGTCTTGATCTATATCCTTAAATCACATTCAGACCAAAGCAGCCAGCAGTCTTAAGATGTTGCAGACGGACTGTGTTTGATTCCTCCTCAACACCTTGCAGGTTATGTCCCAGCACTATGGTGACACCTCACAAAAAGAGCATGCTGGGAAACGGGAACTATGACGTAAATGTCATCATGGCGGCCTTGCAGACCCGTGGATTTGAGGCTGTCTGGTGGGATAAAAGAAGGTATGTGAGGCGGTTTGTTTCTTAATGTGTACAAAACGATTCCAGAAATGTGTTGAACAGCGATGAAGAGTGAAAGGAGCTGAAAGTTACCTGGTTAGCGTTAGCCTCAGCTTTCGGTTTGACTCAATAATGACGGAGTATGGATGCTAACGGTGCTCCGTGGTTTACCCTAGCTGTTAGGAAAACTGGTCCTGCTTTTACATCATAGCTTTTTACTGACATTAACTTTGTTTTAGTTTTATCTGTTTAGATCGGCCTTGATTTCCTTAATTTGTTTAAAGATTTGTCAGTCAGCTGATATTAGATGTTTAACAGTTTTATCCACAAAGGCTGTAAAGTCACTGTCGATGCTCTAAACGTTTTATTGCCCCGCCTCATTGGCTGTTAAAACAAGGTTTTGTTCTTTCACTGGTGTTTAATGTTATTCACAACGATAAGATTGAAAGATTAAATGTCTGTTCTGAATGTATCAGAACTGACAGAATAACACGAGAATCAGCATCTCAGACTTTTAAAATAACGATCCTCACCCAGAAGTCGCTACCGTTAGCACGCTGCTAATGACCCAGTTTCTTTCACTCTCTGACGGATGAAGCAGCCTCACGTTTGACCGCTGGATACTTTGCTGTATAAACTGTAACTGAGCCTCATACATGCTAACTAAGGCCTGTAGAGTCGGATGGCATTTTTCTGAGCACCGCAGAGTCTGACGTAGAGGTTAATCTTGGATTTCCTCTCCTGAGAAGATTGGTTAGATGTCCGAAATATTTTCCACTCATGAATAAACCTTCCTGCAGTTGAATCCTTAACTTTTAAGTGTTTTGATACGACCGGATGGCTCTTCATCCTCGGACGGGTCTGTATCTGCGTTTAAATAGCAGCTACCTGAGGAGAGAGAACTTCCATGAAAAGCTTCGATGTTTCTGTCTAGATTTATGTCAATAAATGCAAGATTTGTATTTATTTATTGCTGTTATCTTATACATACATGTGACATCTGATGATTCACCTCCAAGACAAGTTTAGGAGTTACAGACACTACCTGTAAAGTTATAACCTTGTAACAATACAAGAACAAATCACAGATTTATGAGTAAGAATCTGATGATGCTGTTAAACTCCTGACCAGTTGGTGGCAGTAAAGGGCCTGAAGGTTTTTCACCAACCGCCTTTAAATGAGAGAAAGAGGAAGAAGATAAAACAAACCATCGATCCTAAGCCTTTCCTGAATGTGCAATGAAATGTTGGATCCATGTCCTTGTAAATATTCATCATTTAATCAGGAATTTATGATCCATACTTGTTGTATGTTTGTGATTCGCTCCTATAAATTTGTGATTCCTGCTAAAAAGTTTGAGGTATTGTTGCAAAGTTTTAACGAGAGTTGAAACAAATAATCAGATTATTATTAATATTATGCTTATTATTATTATTTCAATAATTGTCTAATAATTTAGTAATCGATTAATTGTTAACTGGAGTACAGAGAAACATGCAATTAATTGACAGAACAACTCACAGCAGTAATTATACCAAAACTGAAAAATGAATAAATATTTAGCATTAAAGAACTTTTTTTGCTGAACATCTCAAGTGGAAAAGTTTTAGTTTCACCTTGTTTAATTCTTTAAAAAATCTTCTTTAGGGAACCTTTTGTGATCTGATTGTTTATCAATTAATAAGAACAATAATTGACAGACTAATGATCGTTGGTTGCAGCCCTAATTGTAACTATATTTATAACTTTAAACTTGTATTTCTACGGATAAAAGTTTAAAGTCAAAATGATCAGTGAGATGAAAACAGGATACAGATAGAAATCTAAAATTTGTTTACATTACTGACTTCCATTTAGAGATTCACACGACGGCACATGTTGTTATTGACAGTTGTCTCATCCTGTTGTTCTTAGATTTTGGATTATTAATCATAAACCTTTTCTTTCTTCCTTAATTTTGTCATTTAGTAGGAATAGATTTAATTCAAAAAGTTTTAACAGCCACCATGTCCCCCCTGGTCTCTGCTACCATCCAGGTTTGTAGTTTCCAAAGTTAGTGAGTTTCTGGGAGTCTGTGTTGAATGAAGCGACTGGAGGGATTTTCTGCTCCGGTCCGAACTGATCAGGTGACACCAGACAATCTGGACTTGGATCCGAACTCACTAAATGGAAAACATTGCAACACCCAGAAGAGTTGTTTTTCAGTCTAGAGTGAATAATTGTTTGTAGGTTTATTGCCAGAAAACTGTGGGGGGGGGGGGGGGGCGGACAAAGTCGTAATCAGAGATTTAAAGGGACATAGTCACGTTTTATGACATGTTTTTACATGTGTACACCAGTAGCTTACTTTGGTTGCACACAGTTTTATGTGGCAGATTGTAGCATCTTTTTGGCGTAGTATTTCGTGTTTTTTATGCTCCTTTTTATTTAGTTTGTTTGTAAATAAAGGCCTTTGGTTCACAATAACAACAGAGATTGACTGGAGGTACAATGCTGCAGGTTCGCAGGAGGTAAACAAGGAAGTACGGTAATGTGGCTAAGCTAGTTAGCACTTCTCAGCGGAGTTAGAAAATAATTGGGAAAATTCTTAAGATCCAGAGTAAAAAAACTCAAACATATGTTTGATTCCTGGATGGATAAGACTGGAACAGCGTTGAACGTTGTTGTTCAGTGAGAGGAAGCTGAAGCTACAGACGTGTAATTCTGTGGTACCACCAGCAGATGGCGCCACATCCGTTCATGTCAGCTCATCGCTAACGTTGCATAAACAGGATCCACCTGGAAAGGTGCCTTTGCAAGTTTTTGTGAAAAGGAGGGACAAGTAGTACAATTCTTCAAGCTGATTGGATAAATCAAGTGTCTCCATGTGAAGCTTTTAGCCAATCACAGCAGCAGCAGCAGCAGTTGTGATGCATCGTATTCTAGCAGAGGTAACTGATTAATCAAACTCTTGAAGAATTCAGTTGAGGGGAACATGCAAACATCTTCCAGTCCACAAAGGCCAGATCTCAGCATTTTACTCGTTTTTCAGAAATAAATATATGCATCACTAAGGTTTGGCAAGATGTAAAAATCTTCCAACCGATATCCGTCAGTTGAACAAATGGTGATGCTTGATATATTCACACAGGTGACTTTATAAAAGACAAGCTTCCCCTCAGAGCACGTCTGCTGCACCGCTGGTAGAACGGTTAACCTGCTGAACACTGAACCTTTCATCCAGTGGGAATCCTTTCCTCTTGTCTGTTATCAGACATTACAGTTTTTTGTCGTTATTAATTTCAAACAAACTAAAAACTGGGGCAGAGATGCTTTTTATGGAAAGCACACAGCTTCACTGGAGGATTTTTTTTTTCTTTTTGTTGTTTAACTTTTGTATTCGTTGTGTTAAACTCAGATCTCCAACAGACAGATCGGCCTGTAAACACGCTGGAAAAAATGCCTCTCTGGTTCTGTTTAGGAAAAGAAACGGCTAGTTTCTGGTCTGGATCAGCTCTTCTTTCTGTCTCAAGTTTAAGTAGCTGCTGGACGGTGGCTCTGAGGGAAAAGGAGCATTGAAAACAGCTTTGTTTGTTTTTTGTTGTCGGCTGCGTCTTAACCTGTAGGTCCAAAAAAGAAACCAAACAATTACTCTAAAAACAGAAAAGGTTGTCAAAGGGCTGAGTCTATTGTTGATGGTCGATAGATGCGTCCAATCACCTAACCTTGCACGTCACTGCATGTCTGAAACATTTCTGTTTCAACGCTGACGCATCTGTTGGCTTCGGGCAACGAAATGTTGAAACTGTGCAGCCGATTTGGAGAGGATGCAAAGGAAAAGTGTTTGCTTTAGAGCACATCTCTGATGATCGCTGTCAGCGTTCAGTTCCTCCCTGATAAAGCTGCTAGACGTCCTGATGGGTTTGTTACTGTCCCTCTGATCTTCTCCAACACATCCTACACGGCTCAGGTCCAGTGAAGCAGCATCGTCTCTGTATCAAACAGAAACTCTTCTGTTTGCGTCCACATGTTTCTAAATCTAAGTGTTCATAAAGACAGGAAATGGCTCCAACATCTGCAGTCTGGACTGGAACCTGAAATACAAACAAGAGTTCGGCTCTTCACTGAAACTAAAGCAATCAGCTGAATCCTCAAAGACATCAGTAATTAGTCAGCAGTTCCTGCAGTTTATCAGCATCGCTGCTTCCTTTATTATCAGGGTTGTTGAGATGTTTGCTGCTCCAATCAGTTCCCGTCCTTCTAAACAGGAACAAAGTCTGTAACTCAACTGATGAGCAATACTTTCTTTCTGCTCCGTTTTAATGTCTCTGTTTTACTTATTCACACTCCTGTGTGGGAAGGATAGTATGGAAAGAAATTTGTTGCAATATTGTTAAAAGAAAACAATGCTTTTAAAAACAGAAATGTAAAGAAAATGGCTTTTAAAGATGCAGCTTTATAATTTATAAGCTGTAACCTGCTAAACAGACCCAGGTTTGGTTCGAATACGACAGAATCCTGCGAGCAGGAAAGGTTACAAAACTTTTTTACAGTTTGCTTTTCTCTCAGATAATTTTAATGTTCATTTTTCAAATGCTAATTTTTCACACTTTTTAAGGATTTTATTGTATATTTGTTACATTTTCATGTATATATTTTTATTTTATTAATTTGTGGTATTTGATTTTCTTCTGATCTTTTCTTTTTTTTTTTTTAAATATGTCTTTTCCTTCCAAAATAATTTTTTTTATTTGGGGAATACCGTTTATAAAACTTTATCTCCCAAAAATGTTTGGAAAAAAAAAAAAACTAAAAAAATCTAAAAAAAAAAAAAAAAAAAAAGGTTTTCCTTTTGCATACGTACAAACATTTTGTCAACAGTGACTTAATCAGATGAGCTTTGATCAATCAGTCTATAAATATGACTTACCTAGAAGAGTTTTATTGAAGTACCTACAGGTAAGAAGTTTTATAAAAACACAGGCTCATACTCTGGAACGACCCTCCATGTTGGTTATAGAAGAGTGTGTTGTAGGAAGTCAAAGGATAATTCCTACTGTAGAGACGACTCAGGATTAAATATTATAAAAAATGAGATGGAAGAAGTTTGTCTGAAGGCACAAAGACTATGAACTGGGCAGTAAAACTAATAAAATACGAATGGTTACTCAGAACTTATGACGTCCCAACACTCCTGCTGTATGAAATGTTGCACTCTGCTGCACTGCATGTGAGGCAAGGCTCTGTATCAGATATTTATCCTGATGCATCCGGCAGCAAACGGCTCACTGATTGATCTCTCCTTACTCGGAGTGATGTCATTGTGGACGGACCCACATGTCCTGCTTGGCTTTGGAGAAATTAACTGATGTTCCCAAAGGAAAACTAAAGAGGTTTCCAGAGATGTGGGACATTTTTCTGGAAACGGATTGGACTGTGATTAATGATTAAAACTCGATGAACGGCGCTGGTGGAAGCTGCCACGCCTTTTATAAGTCAGCAGGACAGCGGTTGACTTTTTTTCCACCATTTTACTTTGAGTGTTTATACTATTGAGGATGGGGGGTTAGGAGGTTTGGGATGTTACTGTTCTTATGACTGTATGTTCTCTTAAAAAAACAAACAAACATGTGTGAGTGTCTGAATCACTTATAATGATGCTTGAAACTCAAGTTTCCTTTTTCCTCCACAGAGACGTGGGCAGAATCGAGCTCTCCAACGTGGAGGGATTCATCCTGAACGTCCCATCCAATCTGCGCTGGGGGCCCCTCCGCTTGCCTCTGAAACGCCAGCACTGGATTGGAGTCAGAGAGGTGGGAGGGGTCTACTACAACCTGGACTCTAAGCTACGCAACCCTCAGCTGATCGGCAGTCCGGATGAGCTCAGGTGAGAAACGGGTTTTCCATCTTCAACTATTTATAAAGAAAAAACATTGTTTATGTTGTTTACTCTAAACTACTCTAAAGTTTCTTTCTTTGTGTTTTTATCCTAACTTGCTGTCCACTTACCAAAAACAATCCAGGAAGTTTCTCCGTCAGCAGCTGCGAGGGAAGAACTGTGAACTCCTGCTGGTTGTGTCGGAGGAGGTGGAGGCGCATCAAACATGGCGGTCAGATGGCTAGGAGTTGAAGCAGCCAATGGCATCAGGCGAAGGGACCCGTCGCAGGAAGCGGCAGCGATGCATCCTTGCAGTTCCTCCACCCCCCCTCCTCCACGCCTCTTTCCTTGGGTTTTGTTTACACGGCCGTTGCTGAACACTCATCTGATATGAGGCACAAAGGAATGAAGGAGGCAAAGAGAATCAAAGAATCACACAGTCCTTTTTTTTACGTCTGTTTCATTAGTTTCATTTTTTTGCTCTTGTTTCCAAAGTTTTGAGAGTTTTGGATTTCAGGAAAAAAAAACAATTTTTACATTGTGACATTCAAAGTCCTGTTTTTCTATTGTCTCTCTTTGTGTTATTTTACTCTCTATTTCCCACCCTTCTCACCAAAGTGCATCCTTGCTCCACTGTTACTGCCCCCCCACCTCTATCCATCCAATCACAGCAACAGAGCAATGCAACACTCAGGCCAAGTGCTCCCTCTAGTGGATATCTGCTTCAGCTCGCTTAAAACGATGAATACTGTCAATCAGCTAGAAAATATTCCTTCTTTAAGACGTTTTGCACTACACACAAATATTGCCCACTAGCATATAAAGAGGATTTTCTTTCCAATCTTTCTAGGATGGATTTCTCTTTGGATCCACTTTAGTTGGTCTGTAGATGGTGAGGATGAACTCCTGCACTCAGCCTTGTGTCCCGACTCGATTTAATCCCACTGACTGAACGATCAACAATAAAAAATAAAAATCCCAACAATACACTAAAGGTTTATATGCTAGCTCTTTGTCACTCAAATGCCTCGTCAAGTCCTGATTGGTTGTTTCCAGGGTTTATTTTCCCTCAATGACTTTCCCACCAGGGCAGCCCTCTGTAGCACAGGAAGTCGGCAGATAAAGGGCTCAAATGTTGGTTTTGTTTGGACACAGCAGCCAAATACAGCTTTAATATGAAACCACCGACTGTCCGGGAACTTATTTACTGTAATAGTTTGGTTGTGAATTGGAGGAAGGTCAGAAGGCTGATGAAGGTCATTAGCTGGTAAATCTGGAAGGAACCTAAAGAGCAAAATGTTTGTGCAGGTTTTACTGAAGAAAGTTGAAAGGAAGTGAAAGTTGTGAGTAAAGGCAGAGATTGGATGTTCCGTTTCTTAAACTCTGTATTATACATGCGTCTGGACATGTTGACGATTATATCGGCCTTAACTTGTTTACATATAAAGTATCTGAACAATTAATGAATTTTGCTGTTTGGCATCATATCAGTTGATGAAAACCTGAAGAGGTTTATATTTACTAAAAAAAAGAAATGGGAAACGCCCTTTCCTTTGGTTGAGCAACGAGGTTTCACTTTTTTTGCCAAGGAATTTATGTTAAACTATTTTTTTAAAACTGTACTTTTTGTCACAATGAGTACTCAGAAAATGGGCATGTTTTATTTTGAATTTGAAGCAGCAATTGTCAAACTCCAGGCCTGTCTGTAATCCCTGTATGTCACATTATATCCATGTGAATTAATGTCGGATATTTTCCTTCAATGAACACAGAAACAACAACCTGAGTTGCACATTTACATTGATTTGCCTTTGCTTTATTGCCATGACAATCCATTAAGTCCTTCCTCTCAAGGAATCCTGATTGTCAGTGTACTTTATTTTTTCATAAAAAAATAAAATGCTTATACTGGCACCTCATGTCTCTGTGTGTAAATCAGTAATATTGGAAGCATTTATTTCACCGATAGGTTTCTGTGACCCTTTAACCTGCAGAGATTAATGCATTTAGTATGTGTGTCTATATAATTCATTAAAAAAATGTTTAGGTTTTATAAGAAAGCAGCAACTATTGGTTGGTGGATCCAAACTACTGATAACTGAAACAGGCTGGTTTCATAATATCATCCGTACTTTTGTTGGTAGATCGACAGTTTTTAGACCTTATTGAACCTTCTTTACGTTAATCGTGGTTTGATAAGTTTGTACTTTTTTTTTTTTTTTGAAAGATCCTGGAAATACTTGTGCTTTGATTTTTGTTTGTTTTTTTAATCAGGTCTCTACCCAAAAAAAAACAAAACATGTTTGTTCCAAAATGATGGTTTTCACTTTGTTTATTAAAGAAAGAATCCAAACAAATTTGTTTTCTATTGTTTGAATGAATAAATAACCTTTCATCAAACAATCCAGTAAAATTACAACCTAAAGTCACATTGTCACTGTTTACATTTACATGATGTTTGTAAGATTTTACATCACGTTATGTTTCCTGTTCGTTTAGCATTTGTTATCTTAGTCTGTTGAGCTTAGTTTTTTCCCAATGTCTTCGTAAATATAGTCTTTCTGGGTATATTTACCATAAAGAACTTCATGTGAGATTACATCACTGCGCATGCGTACAATCAGTCAATAAGCTCAACAATGGAGGCGAGCAGGTGTGGAACTTCCTGTTGCGAAGAAAAAAATCAAATGTTAAAAACGGTTTGATTTCAAGAGTAAATAAAGTTGAGTTGTGCTGGTAAAATATTCAGAGTTCACTAGAGCTGAAGCTCAGGGGCTCTAACCTCTGTGAAACCGCTAGACATGAGCACGTGTCCTCGCTGATAGTGCTGCTGGTGTTAGCAATGCTTTAAGCTGTGTCCTCTGAGCTGTGGCTTTTTAAGGGAAGCGCTGTAGGGACTTGTTTAGTATCTGCATCAATGGCCACAATCTGGCTTTCTGGTAGTTCAGCCATACTGCCAGCAGATGGCACCACGTCTGTTTAAGACAGCTCATCGCTCCCGGTGCTAAGCAGCTATTTAGGCTCAAAAAGGGCAATCAAAACACTATAAAGGTAGGTGGTTGGAGTTTATACAGTAGACTTGTTTGATCACCATCAACTGGATTTGGGTCTTTTTGATATAGAAATATAACATCACTATGTACCTCGTACTCGTCGTACTCGTCGTACTCGTCGTCTTCCGCTTCATCCAGGACCTGGTCGCGGGGGCAGCAGTCTCAGCAGAAACTCCCAGACTTCCCTCTCCGCAGACACTTCCTCCAGCTGCTGGGGGAAGCCCAAGGTGCTGCCAGGCCAGTCGAGAGACATAGTCCCTCCTGGGTCGTCCCCTGGGCCGCCTCCTGGTGGGATGTGCCTGGAACACCTCCTGAGGGAGGCGTCCAGGGCTGCCCCAGGCCTGGCTCCAGGGTGGGGTCCTGGCTCCACCGTACAGGACGACATGACGTACCTGGGTTTAGTGGTCATCATGGGCGGTTTTTGAATCGCTCTGTGTCTGACCAGTCACCCCGAACCTGTTTGCCTGTTTGCCTTGTTACCCTACGAGGGGCATTTAAGGCCCCGACAGCATAGCCTCTGGGATCATCCGGGCGCAGAAACGCCTCCACCACGTTAAGGTGGCGGTTCGAGGAGGGGACTATGTACCTTTAAACACGAATATTACGCATATTTAACGACACTAAAGATGCAGGATTAATCAGCCAATGTTGGTCATTTTCAGGAATAACTTCATAGTTCTGCTAAAGTTGTGCTTAAAAGTTTACACACCCTTCCATTAAAGAACATGATAAATTCACACTAGCAGTTCACATAGCAAAAAAAACTGAAAAAAGCCATATCAAACAGAAAATACTAAATAATTCAGTAAAACGAAATATCGGTTTTGAATTGTTGTTTTAAAAAATCGAGGTCAGTCACTATTAGTGTTTAACTGAGACAAAGAATCAATGTCAGCGCCGTTGGGGGGCTGGGGGGTTCATGGACAATATATGATATAGGTAAATATTAGCTATCGGCCTTAACAGCTGCATTATCATCTGGGATAAATATTGGCAAAGATTTTCAAATTTGGAGCTTCCGTCTGGAAAGATATGTGATATTTTTAAAATATACCCCTTCTCTTCCAGATTCCAACTTAATGGTTGTTATTACTTATCAGTCCATACTATGAATTCTTCTAGAAGAAGGGACAGAGCAGACTGTACTTCCTAAGGAAGCTTAGGTCCTTCAGGTGTTTGCAGTAAGAATCTATGTATCTTCTATCAGTCTGTTGTGGAGAGTGTGATCTCCTCCTCTATCATCTGCTGGGGTAACAGCATCAGAGCAAATAACAGAAAGAAGCTCAACAAGCTAATAAAGAAGGTCGGCTCTGTTCCAGGAACTCCTCTGGAGATTATTTTACAAAGAAGAATTATTCACAAAGTGAAGAAGATTATGGAAAGCAGCGAGCATCCTCTTCATCAGACCAATAAACAACAACAAAGTGTCTTCAGTCAGAGGCTTTTCCTGGTCTGGTGCAAGACAGACCTCTACAGAAGATCCTTCCTGCCTACAGCATCAACACCTACAACAACTGGATTAAAAAACCTATGAATAACTGCAGCATTTCATTTCCATCTGGGATTAATGAATTCTCTAAACGTCTGTATTGGTATCGACATCGGTGATACTTGTATTAACGTGGCATCAGAGCAATATCAGAAACTTCAATGAGGGATTTGAAAGTGAGGAAGCAATATGCTGCACTTTAAGTGTGGTTTGTGTTCGTATCTATTTAAAAAGTGAAAAAAGTGAAACAGTTTAAAGGGTATGAATTCTTTTTCAAATGAATGCATATGTTTCTATTCAAGGATGTCAGCACCTTGAGGTCCTGCTGCTTTAAGCCATTTGTAAAGTTACTGAGTATTTAGTCTGTTGTAGGAAAAGAAAGATTGGGTTTAACTTTTCAAAGTCATATTATCAGCATATCATTCAAATGTGCTTTAAATATCACAATAATTAAACATTTAATTAGAAAGTTGGATATTTAATTTACAAACTAAATAGTTACCTTGTTAATTAAGTATTTATTTAGAAAGCTAAATATTTAGGCTCAGCTTAATTTAGTCTAAATGTTTAGGTCCAAAATATGCAAAATAAATATTTACTTCCAAATTAAATATCTACTTTACTATGTAAATATTGATTGTTAATTATGAGTTCCAGATTAATTATCTTATTTCAATAACTTAATATTTAGCTTTCAAAATGAATATTCAATTCACAATCTTTACATTTTGCTCAAAAGTTTAATGTTTAGTTTTTAATCTAAGACATACAACTTTTAAGTTTTTAAATAAATCTTTAGTTTGTTACTAAAATATTAATTTTCCTAAATGAATATTAAAATATATATTTAGTTTTTCAAATAAAGTGTCTAGCCTGCTAACTAAAAAAAGTATTTCACTGCTAAAACTTTCCTTTTTAAATAAGCATTTAAATTAAAATGTTGAAATATTTAGTTTGTAAATTGCATATTTAGCTTGCTAATTAAATGTTTGATTTGTAAATGTGATTTTTAAAATGTATCAACGATTTAGGATAAGACAACAGAAAAATGATCCCGCATGTTTTATCTTATTAGAGGCTAAATAACTAAAAACATATAAGTTGACTAATAGCATCCCTCCTAAGGACAGCAGCAGCAGCGCCGTTTGATGTTCACGAGGATGATACGGCAGCCAGCGGCGCGCGCGCCCGAACCAGACCGGAGCGCGCCTCCGCGAGCGCGCGCTGATCAGTTTGCCGAGCAGATGTGTCGCAGATTTTTGTAAAGTCACCGGACTGGAGCGGAGGACGGCGGCTCCGCATAAACCCGCTCCTAGAAGCGGGAGCAAACCGAAGCAGGACGGAGCCGCGGCGCGCGCCGTTACCGTTAGCTCAGTTTGAGAGGAAGCCAGAGATGGAGCTCTCTGCCATCGGAGAACAAGTGTTCGCCGTGGAATCGATTGTAAAGAAAAGACTTAGAAAGGTAAGAGTTGAAAACCGGGGCAGACATCTATAATAAGGTGCTAACTTTAGCAGAGGATGATGTCAGCGTGTTTGGGATGTAATGTTTTTATTTCGGGGGAGGGAGGATGCTAAGCGCTGAGATTAGGGACATAGTTGTCTTTAACCCGGTTCAGAGGCTTTTTAAAGGGTCCCTGCTGTCACTGCGCAGCATCTCATGGCGTCATCCAGCCGCGGAGGAAACAGCATCAGGAGAACTGTTGTGATGGGCCTGTCTGCCTGCTCACTGGTTCCAGGTTTAGTGCCATGTTGTGTTGATATGAACAGGTGCGTTCCTGGAACTTAAGGGCCCTCAGGCCCCCAGAAGAGGCTCCCCAGATCCCCCCGGTCCTTTCTGCTTTATTTCTCATCCATTAGGGATTCAGATGTGGCGCAAATTTAAATGTTGTCAAATTAAACCCTTACTTGGGACTTTATGAGGTCACTTTTTAAACATTCCCATAAAGAGCTTCATTATCACCGATGAAGACTTTATGTTCCTCCATGAAAGTAAAGACATTCATGTCTGAAAGATTCAGTGGCTTTATAAAGAACAGAATAGCAACACGTTATTCTGTAAGGTAACCATTTAAACTGTTTCAATGAAATAAAAAATGTTTAGAATTTTGTTTTTTCTATGTCTTACTATTGAAGCGATGAAATGTTACAAATAACAATGATATGAATGTAATATTAAATATCTATTTGATCTATTATAAGTTGTGGCTTTTTATTTTGAATCAAATCAAGTGAAGTTTGACATTTTTGTTTTTTTGTGTAGATTTTGTGGAACAAAGGTTTTTTTTCAAGGTTGTCTCACTGTGATAATCTCATATAACCTCTAAGTCTATTAACTCCACTACAGAATGTTTTCTTTTTATATTCGCTTTTTGCGGAACATGTTTAACTTTTTCCAGACTTCCAGTCAAATTTCTGTTTTTCAGGTGGAGTTTTACAAATTTCATTCTTTTTCATTCTTTATTTCATGGATCATATTCTTAAGGTCAATAGAAGGGCTCCGGGTGCGAACATTAAAATATAAAAATGAACAATTTAAAGCCTGAACCATTAAATAATATACAGGAAATTGTATTCTTTTAAACTAGATTCTTTATTTAACAATCTGGCAAATTAAAAAAACAAATATTGATCATCAGTTTGTACATGAAATGACTTAAAAGATACTTTTATATTTATATATAATATAGTTTATGTAACATTTTATTCATATTTAATGTTACGTGTTCTAGTTTGATTCCACATTTAAGTATTTATGTATTGAATAAGTAAATAGTACATTTAATGATTTAGTGGTAAATTGATTTAATTTTATATTTTATTATTCTATGCTGCATTCAGTCATTTTAGAAAACTTTTGCATTTTTATTAACTTATTAGTTGGTTTCCTTTTGTCCTCTTTAACCCTCCATACAGATTTACTCAACACTCTCAAACATTCAGTAACTTTTAGAAACTGAATGTTTTCATCTCGTCTTACAGAAACGGCATAAAGTTTAACATTATTCTTAAAATGAGGCGTAGACAGAAGGAGCTTTGCTGGGACGTAGATTCTCATAGAGCTCATTGAAGAGCAACTACACCGATTTGAGATTTTCAGATGATTGATGATTTTCAGAAACACGATTTATCGACTCATGATTTGAAGAAATCAGCGCTGTGCATCTTCTAGCCACTAGGGGCGCTATATCTGCAGCCTAACTTCCAGGAAGTTCAATGTTTCTCAAATGATGCTAAAAGTAAAGCAGTGTTGCTTTAAATCCTCAGAGATTTAAAATAACTTCATACAGTAAACAAACAACAAACAATAGTGAGTTTTAGATGAAAGCCTGCAGAGAAGGTGCTGCATTTTACACAATGTGATCAATGGCAAATATCTGGGAAGGTGGTGACTTCATCTGCTGGGAAAACCTTTTAGGACTTGGAGGATTTAACGGATGACTTCACCCAGAATGACTAACCCTGAGTGCTTTGGCCTGTATATCCAAATGATTCACTAAATGTTTTAAAACGGCTGCAGAGGTTCAGTAGTTCAGGAGAAGCTGGATGAGTTTTGTGATGTTTAAGAGCAGCAATCTGATTGTGTTTTACAAATGTTTGTCGTTAATAAAACCCAGCAGCAGGCTGCATGTTTCAACAAAAACCTTTCTGATACAAGCATGTGACTCTAACACCAGACTGTGTCCCCCCCCCCACACACAGGGTAATGTGGAGTACCTGCTGAAGTGGAAAGGATGGCCTCCAAAGTGAGTATTTACACTTTCAGGATATCTGATCCAACGAGGGCTGAATTATTCACACAGCTTGATGGTTAAAGGGTTGGGATTTTTAAGGACACCAAAATCACACGTCCTCCTGCCACACTGTTCACTAAAACCTTTATAGAAGAAACATGCTTCAGCTGATTCAGTCCAAACTGCTGCACTCATGGTCAGGATGTGGTTCTCTACATGCAGAGTTTCTAAGGGCTTTTCCTGCTGTTTTCCAAGGGATTGCTTTTGAGAAAAAAATGTTGAGGCCTGAAAATGATGACTTCTGCTCTGTTTGATCACCTATAAATCAGAAACGGTGACACTTACACCACTAGTTCCACTTGAAGGATAATCTTTAATGACTTTATGTGTCATATAAATATTTTTTCACACCTTTCCACTTTAATACTTTGGAGCTTGATCTAATTACATACATAATTCCAGGTGGAAATTGTTCCCAAAGGTGTTGTTGGAGATCATACTTCCGTCTAGAAGTGTTGGAAAAATGCAGACAAATGTTCTTTGCTTGCAACAATAATGGGACAAAATTCACTCCATAGTTTTCCCTTCAGCAGCTTTCATTAAAGAAAAAAATACTTTCTAAGCACAATTAATCTGCCCAGTTAGTGATTTAAAATGTTTGCACTTCATTTTTTTAATAGTGTAAAAACAAAACCTTTTTTAAACAGTAAGAATTGAGCATAAATTGTTTCGTGTTTTTATTATTCAGGTTTATTGGGCTTAGTTAGAAAAGGAAAAATGTGTTTGTTGTTTTTTTGCGCTGTGTGACAGGTACAGCACCTGGGAACCTGAGGAGCACATTCTGGACCGGCGCTTGGTGCAGGCCTTCGAGGACAAGTGAGACCCTCCATACAGAGAAATGAAATGCAGCTTTATACCCAAAGTCCCCACATTGAAAATCACAGTTTGCTGCTTTGATTTTTCTTAGAGAAGAGAGAGAGAGAGTCGTTGGCCACAGGAGGAAAGGATCCAAGTCAAAAAGAGTCCTTCTGCAGGTAAAGTCATCGACATGTTTGGGTTTTATACATTTCTGTATTTTATGTAAAGTTAAAATAAGCGTAATTTGTTTTATTAACACTGTGGTTTGCATTTATATTTATCTTTAAATCTGCGGGTGTTTCCCTCTAAAGAAAAAGAGAAATATGGAGCTAAACTGAGCCAGAAGGTTTGCTCCAAAAGATGTTTCTTTAAACTAAAAAAATTCATTGAAGCTACAAAATATTTCTAAAACTGAAAAAAGATTAAAAACTGAAATATATTTAAAACTAATTTATAGATTTTCAGTTTGACATTTTCTCCTTTTTTCACTTTCGGATTGCTGCCCACATGCTTTGGAGGCGGGACTTAGATGAGTAATAATGACTGATAGCTTAGATCCATAAACTGAATATTCTCAGGTGAAATTGAAAAAAAAAGAATGTTATTAAATTTTGAAGATTTTTTGGATTTAGAACCTTTTTCAACAAGTTTGAGCTCCATTCCTGTGCTGCCATCACTGCTTTCAGAGCACCGTCTACACCATGGATCTTCGCAGCGCTCACAAGATTCCCGCTAAGCCTCCTCCTCGCCTTCGTCTCTCTCTGGCACGTTCTTTGCTTCCCGACGAGGACGATGAGGAGGAGTACGTCCCTTGCAGGCCTGGATCTCCAATACAAGCGGCACATCGAAAGAGCAAACGGAGCAGATGCCTGAACTTTGATCACCAGAGTCCTTCACCAGAGGACTGGGAGGAGGAGGAGGAGGAGAACAGCGTGGAGGAGAGCGAACACGGAGAGGAGGAAGAGGAGGTGGCTGAGACGAGACAAGGAGTTTTTATCGGTATGTGGTGATGTCATGACCCAAACTCCTCGGCTCATCCGGAGCCTGGAACACAGCAGGTCTCATTCAAGTCAATAAAACGTTATTGATGGGCGAGGCTTTTTCAATGTTGATTCCAGAAGAGTCGAGTTTCTTTCAGCTTCCTGTTTGACCCCTTGACCTTTCCTTTAGGACATAGGGATGCGGATAAATGGGGGACGGACGGCGCAGCTGCATCAGAACCTCGCTGGCGACCCGTCATGGGCCCAGGAGAGGTGACGGTCACGGACGTCACCCTCAACTCCCTCACAGTGACCTTCCGAGAGTCCAGAGTGGCCAAAGGCTTCTTCCGAGACTGTGGGATGAGGTGGGCGGCGAGGGCTCGGAGAGAGCCGCCTGGAAGCACTGACCTGTTTTAAGGTTTGTCTCAATGCACAGACTCAGCGCGACGTGAAGGACTGCAGGTACGGTGCCTTACAAAAGTATTCACACCCCTGGAGCTCTGCCACGTTTCATCGGTTACAGCTTTGAAGTGTTATGCTTGGATTGAATAACACAGACTAACAGAGGAGTAAATACAAAGTGGAAGTGAAATAACATCTGCTTCATACAAATAAAGATCTATAACGTGTCAACTAACCTCTGACAGCGAGTCAGGCTGATAAAAAGATGTTCTAACGAGTCGAACATCGAGTCAGTGAAATCATTTCCAGATCAACTGATGCTAAAACCAGAGGCTGAAGGACGAGACGTGGATCAGGTGTGAAAATGAACTTTGGTTCAAGAGCACGTTTCGTAAATGCTAGTTTATGCCCCCCCCAATCAACCCCCTTTTAAAATCAAAAAGATCCAACTTATGTAAACAGTAGTTTCATCATCAGTCTTCATACAAAATAAGACATAACAACCTTTTAGTTAAACCGTCCAGCAAAGAGTGTATTTATAAAAAGAACTATGCTGATTTACACAGCGTCCGCTCTGCTCCACCCAGCTGCTAACAGCACAGCATGTCAATACGTTTGTCTGATGCTGCAACACAACTGCAGTTATTACTGAGAAATGACTTTCCTTCAACAGCAGAAGGAACAATCGCGGCATTCAGCATATCAGTGATCATTAGCTTTGCTGAAAATCTTCGGTAAAATGAGGGATTTCCGAGTATATTTATATATATATGTGTATGTATATTATCAGCTATCGACATTACAGGTTACTGGGCTGCATATATTAACATGGTAACCAAAACCTGATGATTGAACATTAAATGTGCAAAATAAATGTCACATGTATGGAGGTAGATTTGTGTCTTTATTATTCAATCAAAAAAAAGGTTGCTTCAACAAAAAAAAAACATATTTTCAATAATAAAACTTCAATCAAGAATCCTTTCCAAGTGCGTGAATGCAAAAATATTATTAGGACCCAAAACGATAAATCTGAAAACTGTTTTTAAATGGTTGAAAATGTGATTTTTGATAGAAGTGAAGTTTTTTTGTTTGTTTGTTTGAAGCAACATTTTTACTGAAGTAATGTTGTTTTGTGTTCGGACCATTTAAATAGGACATTTATGACTTTGTTCAATCAAAACAAAGGTTGCTTTGGAAAAAAAAAAATTTATTTTAAAAATCTATTTCAGTGATAAGGAGTTTTTTTTGCAAAAATATATTTGAGATTTGGGATTTGAAAAAAATGTGTTTTCTTTGAAAAGGTTTTGTTTAGATTCAAGTTTGAAGTTATTGAACATAGATTCAATAATAGAGACACAAATACTTTTATATCTTCTCTGCACTCAGTGAAATATCTGGACGTCCAAAAATGAAAAGTGAAGAAGTTTGAACTTTTTTAGCTTCCATGTCAGGAGTTGTGGTCTTACTTCGGCATTGCTCAGGTTTTTCTCCTCTGGACTTTGCAGCAGAGCAGAGATGATGTGAATTAGCAGAGTGTAAATTGGGGGGTTAACCTGCTGTTCGGTTTGTACGAACAAACTCCTGCTGCTTCTTCATTTATCCAAACTCCTTCAAGGAAATAAATTCTATTCCAGGCTCTAAATCCCATCAGTTTGTGGCCTTTCAAAACATCTGTTCGGCCCTCAGTAGAGTCCAGCTGTGTGCAGTTTACCCCCAGTATAAATCCAGATGTTCAGTTTCTGGTTTTGATCCGATTGAAGCAGGGTTCATTGAAGCTGTTTGCACTAAAATGCACTGACAGCCATCAAAGAGGAGAAAACTTTCTCCTCTCTTCATGTCTTTATTCACCACTTTGTATGAATCCCATCATAACACATCGAAGTCGGTGTAACTCGACAAAACACAGGGGTGTGAATACTTTCTTGGGGTTGCTTCCTCAGTATCTGTTGGTAAAGCACAGCTGAATGAACCCAAAGCTTCAGCCCGACTCTGGACGCAGGAAGTGATGCATTATGGCTCCAAAGGTGGAGCCGGTCCACGTGTGTCACCGATGATGAGGAGTTAGTAGCCTGGATCGTGTCAGTGAAGCCACTGAGATCGGAAGTGCCTGATGTAAGTTTTTTAGGACTAATATATCTCCGAGTTGCTCATGACGACCCGTGTTTCTGTTGTCTCCCTGCTAATGTATGTAACAAAGAACACAGGAAGCAGAAACACGTTTTTTCTACGTCGACCTGAATGTATAACTATAGTTTATGGGTCACAAAGATGATTGAACATGATAGTTTTATACAGTTTGTTATAACTCCTGACCAGATGACACTGGTGGTAAAAAGAGCGCCCCCTACAGGGCTTGATGTTGCCTCTTGTTTGTTGCTTGCGTTGCATCTGTCCCCCTCTTCCGATGCGCAGAACTTGCACATTACCTGCTCCAGTCTACCAGGTGTTGTGGTGTCTAGACTGTTTGCTGGTGACATGAAAATAAAAGTCGCACATGTTTACTGTGACTCTTGAAAGCCTTTTTTTTAAATTCAGGAACAGAAAATAGCGCTAAAACAAGATTAATGCGCCACAGATCGCAGTCCACCGACTTTCCCCGGCGGACATCTTGATGCATTTGTGTTTTTTAAGTTTGTCATAAAAATGATTCCTCATATTATTTCTTCCATGTTCACAGTTTTAGGACTTGACTAAAGCAGGACTTTCCTTTCTTAAGTTCTCATTCAGTTCTTCACACAGACTCTAAAAAGATGCCATCTGCTGAATGAAGATGTATTTTTTAATTAATCACAAAAAAGAAACAATGGTTAGCTGCAGCTCTTCGGTCTTCTATGTTCTTCCAAGTTAATATTCAGAATTTTGTGTTTCTGATTCTAGAGGCTCAGTTTTGGAGTCTGCCTGCTGTTCCACCTCCTGCATGCAGGAGGCAGACAATCCCTTAGACTTCAAAACCCAGATTCTCCTGATGTGTTTCACAGAAGAAAAGCTTTTTTATTGTTTAGTTATATTAAAATTATCGTAAATCTAAATGTTATTCAAAGCACAGACTGTGACAAACGCCTCTAACGTGTTGGTTGTAATTTCTCTACAACTTGAAAAAACAAAATCTTAATAGATCAGACTTTGAAGAAGTTATTACCCAGAAAAAATACCTATACATTTAAAAATGAATCTAAAAAAGTTGTTTTAAGCCTATTTTCAGCTTTAAATATTGAACAAACTGATCTAATTTAGCTCAATAGTCCCCAACCTGATCGGTGCTGGTTACTGGAAACCAGTTGTCATTAAAACCAGCAGAAGTGGTCTCTTATTTACATCTCAAATCAATTTAATAAATGTGAAAAAAGAATAAAACACCTTATTTTTTCCAATAGTACAAACATACTTTATTTTACAATTAATTTATTGGCAAAAAAAACAAAACAATCAGACCACCAAAATAACTTAACAGGTATTTTTGCTTTCTCTCAGCAAGCACCAAAATCGTTAAGAGGAACAAAAAAAGGAAAACAAAGTGGTCAGAGATTCCATTCGAATACTAAAATTTAAATAGTCTTATTTCCAGTCTCTGTTTAGGAAAAAAAAGTAAAGAAAATTTGTTCAGTTGCCATTTGTTTGTACAGTGATTCAATATGTATACAACTTTATTCATGTACATAAAACATCTCATCAAAAGGATGGTAGATTGGACTCCAGGGCAAAACGAAGAAGTGTCTGCAGCATCACCGTAAAACACCTTCCATAGAAAACAAAACATTTATCTAATAATTCCTGTAGCTTCAAGTTTTATTTCCCAAAAAATAAAATTAAATAATATATCTATTTATATATATAAAAGACGGTTTATCCTTGTTTCTTTATTATTTATAAAATAAGTCTCAAGATGTATTGCAACCTGGTTTTCTGATGCGTTCCTTTCTTCCCCAGCAAGCCTGACGTTTAAACGAAGCGCCTGGAATCTGAACCAAACGTATTTTAGCTCGACCTCATCCATCCGTGTTTTGTGCAGGTTTTATGCGGACGTCGTTTTTCTTTTCTATAGGACGACAGGTGGGTGCTGTGTTGATAACCCCTCCCTCTCCAAAAAATACACTTTAAAAAAAAAAAGGCGCATTGGTGCTTTTGTGACCTTAGAACCCAAACTGTACATTTAAAAAAAAGAATTAATACTGTACAGTAGCTTAGGAGCACTTCTGTCATTTGGAGACACAAAAAAAGGAGGAAAAAAACTGATCTTTAAAATATTTACATTTTTCTTTTAGACATTTCTTTACAAAAAACAGTATCCAAGTCCACAATTTCCTATATTTTACAGTACTGACAAATCAAACCAAGGAGGCGGGAAAAATCGATGGGAAAACCGTTAAGGTAGCGGGCAAAGGCGGTCGCATTAAAAAACAAAAAACAGCGCTGGAAAATATTTACAACCTTTTCGTGGATAAATCGTCAACGCGCCGTTTCTTCCCGCAGGATCGGAAAGATTAAAAGAGAAATCCACGAGCCCTCCTCCTACCTGCTGGATTAAATAAATACCTGGAACCTGCTGCGTTCGCCGATCCGAAGACGGAAGATATGCGATCACCACAGGAGGAAAACGGGCAACAATAGAGCAACTCACAGACGTCTTTAACCACGTTTGAATTCTTAAAAATCTTAAAGGAAAAAAAACTTCCCAGAAAATATCGTCGAATTCGAGGAAGAAACGTTTCAGCAGAATCTGCCTCTTTCTACACAACTGTCAAAAATAGAGAGATATATATTAGAGCAATAACTTACCATGGTTTTAATTTATCCATTAATTGGTTTCTAGGATTAAAGTCTCATCTCCCATAGGAAGGAAGCGTTAGTTCGACTTTTTACATCACAAAAAGTTTAGATTCAAATAAAACCCTCCGCCCCCCCGAGGCTACATCAGACCGTGGTTGATGTTGGCCCCCAGCTCCTGGTTGTTGCTGGTGTTCCCCCCAAGCATGTCCGCCTGGCTGCCCTGACCTCCGTGCATCCCCGCCATCCCGCTCAGCTGGGACATGATGGCGTTCTGCTCAGCGCCAAACGGACCGGGATCCTGCTGCTGCTGGACCTGTGGAGGCGGAGCCATGCTGCTGGGGTGGTGCTGGGCCAGGTGACCCGGGTGGGGGGAGCCGGTTTGGGTCTGTGGGGAAATGCGATGAGGGGAGGGCTGAGGCTGGGAGGGGGGCTGCATGCGGGGGGAGGGGCTGGAGTGCGGCGGCTGGGACTGCGGCCTGGGCGAGGGCTGCGGAGAACGGACCTGACTGCCCAGCGACCCCAGGCCCCCCTGTCCCTGGATGTGGGGGGACTGGGCCATCTGGGGGCTCATGGGGCTGCTGTGGTGGGCGGGCGAGCCCCCCCCCAGCTGCTGCTGCTGCAGGAGCCTCTGATGGAGGTTCTGGTGGACCATCACGCCACCGGCCTGCTGCGGCGTCCCCGATCCGCCCGGTCCGGGCTGCGGTCCCCCGGCGTCGGGCCCTGGATGCCCCCCCATCTGGTTCTGCTGCATCTGCATCTGATGCTGGAACTTCTGGTGGAGGGCGGCAGCGACCTGAGACATGGGGTATCCCTGCTGCTGGCCCGGCCCGCCCGCCGCCCCTCCCTGCTGCTGAGGAACCCCCACGGCGCCCCCTGTGGGCTGCGGCTGGGAGGACGGCGCCAGGCCCGCCTGTCCCTGCTGCATGAAGCTCTGCTGGAACTGCTGCTGCTGCTGCAGGTGTCTCCTCATCAGCATGTCTCTGAACTGGGGGGACATGTTCACCATGTTGCCTTGCTGTCCTGCTTGCATCGCCCCCCCCTGCTGCTGCTGCTGCTGCAGAGCCGCCATCTGCTGCTGCTGCTGCAGGTTTCCAGGCATCATGGGACGCTGCTGCTGCTGCAGCTGAGCCATGGTGGCCATGTTGCCCCCCCCACCTCCACCCTGAGCCATGTTCATCCCCGTCTGGTTGACCACCGGCTGCTGCCCGTCCAAACCGCCCAGCTGGTTGGTCCCGGGTCCTCCAGCGTTGCCTGGGAAGCGTACTCCTGCGGGGCCCCCGGTGGGCGGCCCCCCCGCCGCCCCCTGGGCCCCCTGGTACCGAGCCGTTCTCTGCCGGATGAAGGTGTTCAACAGAGTCGGGTTGGAGCGCAGGATGTTCAGGACCTGCTGCTGCTGCAGGTGTGAGGTCGGGGACCGCAGCGTTCGCAGGAGCTCCTGAACCGCAGCTTGCGGCAGGTTTCCAGACCCGCCTCCTTGCATCGGCCCCGGGGCCCCCCCGGCCCCTTCTGGAACTCCCATTACAGGCATCACGCCTCGGTTTCCTGCCTGCTGCTGTTGCGGATTCATCTGCTGTTGCTGCTGCGGGGCCATAGGACCCATCATGCCTGTCCTTGCCTGTGGGTTCATGGTCGGGCCCCTGGGGCCCCACTGCTGGTTGGTGGGCTGAAGCTGCTGTTGAACTTGGTGGGGCAGCTGCGGCTGCGTTCCAGGCATGACGCCGTGCTGCTGCTCCAGAATAGTCCTGCCGACCACGCCCTGGTTCTGGGCCCCAATGTGGGGCATCATCGGGGCCGGGCTGTTCTGGTGGTGGGGGTGCTGCGGCATGAGGCCCCGGATCCGTGCCTGGGCCTGAGCCATCCGGCTCTGGCTCTCTGCCAGCTGCTGGATTTTCAGGGCGGTTTCTACGGCGGCCAGCGGAGGCCCCTGCTGCTGGCCCTGAGGGGCCATGGCCCCCTGTCCCTGGTTGGGCTGCTGCTGCGGGGGGGTGGCCGGACCCAATCCTGGTTTCCCCAGCGACTGATGGTGAGACGGCCCGGGGGGTCTGGGGTTGTATGGAGGCAACCCGCCGAGGTGCTGCTGCTGAACGCTGGGGGCCTGCTGGGGGGAAACCATCATCCCTTCAGCCTGGAACTGGTGGAGATGGTGCTGGGGGGGGATCGTGCTGCCTTGCTGGTGACCCGGAGTCACCATCCCACTCATCTGCTGGGGAAGGGCGGGCATGTTGCCCTGGGTGGGGGTCTGTGGGGTCGGGGGCTGCGTACCAACGGACGTAGGAGTAGCAGGGCCGGTGGCGCCGCCGTTTCCGCTGGGTGACGGCAGACCGCTCCCTCCGGGTGTGCCCCCCGAGGGAGTCTGGCCAACCCTCTGCATGCTGGCCATCCTCCTCCTCAACATCTGGGCCTGCTGCAGGCGGTGTTGCAGCTGCTGCTGCCGCAGCTTGTGCTTGATGTTCAGGCAGAACGGGACGGGGCACTTGTTCTCCTGGCAGTGCTTGGCGTGGTAGCAGCACAGCGCGATCAGCTGCTTGCAGATGGGGCAGCCGCCGTTGGTTTTCCTCTTGCAGCCTTTGGTGTGCTGGACGACGCGTTTCATCTTCTGACAGGAAGGCAGCGAGCAGTTGGCGTTGCGGCACTGGCACGCGTGGACCAGGGACTGGATGCAGCGCTGGATGCTGAGGCGGCGCGAGTCTCCCGGGCTCTGGGTGGCGGCGGCGGCCTGGTTGCTGCTCTCGTCGTCCAGGCCCAGGCCCAGCTTCTCCATCTTGTGCTCGTGGCCCTTAGTGTTGTAACATGTGATGCACAGGTCGTAATCCTGCAAACACACAAAGGAAGGTCACAAAATGGGGTAAAAATACTCTTTAACATAACTTTGAAGTTCTTGGTCAGTTGGGTTTGTATTAAAATAAAAATATAGAGAATTGTTCTTGCAAAAGAAATAAAACTGGAAGGAGAGAAAGGAAGTAAGGAGACAGGAGAGAAAGGAAGGAGATAAGGAAGGACGGCTCAGAACTCACCTCGCAGACGGTGCAGTGGAAGCGGGTCTCCACGTGGTGTTTGCATTCGTTGCAGGTGTAAACAAAGCGGTCCTGGCTCTGGTTGTGCAGCTCCACCAGCATGCACATGGAGCTCCATTTGGCCCTCCTCAACGAGCTGAATTCAAGATGTTTGTCCCGCGCCAGAGTCAGAAAGGCATCGCGGCCGTCCATGAGGTCGCACGCCATCAGGGGGTCTGGGTCTACGATGGGGGGCAAAGCGTTCGCCATGGGGCCTGCGATCAGCCGGATCACGAAGAACACCTAGAGGCAGAGGTTCAAACATCATTTCTGACAATAAACTGTTCCTACAACACGCGGAGACGCGCCTGTTAGTGGTTCAGGGAGCGAGAGCAAGACTGTCAGCAGATAACAGGAAGGCTGGACAGAGTCGATCCGATGTGATCTTCTGAGCTTCCGCCATGTTTGCGGCAGAGTTCAGGTTAGGATCCATGTCTTCTAAGGAATCCAATGGATTTCGCCGTTTTCTGTCATGCTAGCCCAGGCTAATAGCGAGGGGTTGGATGAAACCATGTGAACGTTTCCATGAATATCCAACATTTATAAAAGTTACTCTAAATCACCAAAGGGTTATTTTCAGTTCATATCAAACTTGTAAACTCTTAATATAAATAATATCAATTTTATTTCATTTGGTTCCACTTTTATATGGTGTTTTAGTTTAAAAAACATCGACGCTAGTAACTGAAAACTGAAGGATTGTGGGAAAACTGAAAGGTCAGAACCGGTTCCGACTGGTAAAATCTTTACAACCAACTGGTTTCACAGCAGAGATGTGACTTCAAACTATGACATCCGCTGCTAAAGGATAAACAATGACCTGAGAGCTTCCCACACTTCGTTCTTAGGAATTAGTCGATGTCAGCAGGTTTCAGCTGGTGGCACAAACTGCTCTAAATTGGAGCCGTTTTCCGTATTTCAGCCGTCGTCTCTTCATGCAGCTTCATACCTCCTTGTGTTTCTCCATAGTGGCGTAGAGCTTCTGGGACAGATCGTTGGAAACGTTGGGCATCCCGGGTTTCTTCTTATTCGATCGACTCAAGCTGCTTTTGTTCTTGCTCGTCTTCTTGTTGTTCTTCTTCTTTGCGTTTTTGCTGTCGCTTTTTGTGTCCTGCACAAAGGAATCATCAAATGAATCTTTTCATTCTCGCTCTCAGAAGCAAAAACGTGGAACCACAGAATCAAACGTGGCTCAAAGACTTGAACTTACGTCCACGCTCTCATTAGAGGTGCTGTTCTCCTCCCGTTTCCTCTCCTCCTCCTCCTGCTCCAGCTCCTTGATGCTCTCCTCCAACACATTGGGCCAAAAGTCACCCTCAAAATAAGGCAGCTCCTTTGCACTTGTTAAACGATCCTCCGTCGCTTGCTTGAAAATATCCTTCAGTAGCAAAACACACACATTGGTAAAATGAATTTACATTTGTTATAGAAGCAGAGAAAGCGTGCGGAGATGAAAGCTCCCACCTTGTAGTCGTGTACGATCCGCTCGGCTACAGCTTTGTCCAGCATCTTCTTATACCACTCCTGCAGTCGTTTGGGCTTCGGGATCTTCTGATCTAAGGGATGGCAGTGGAAGATGTAGTCGTCTCCCTCGCTGGGCGGGCAGGCCCAGATGTGACCGATGGTGTAACTGGAGACACAAATCATCCAAACCAGCGTCCAGACAGATCAGCAACTTCAAGCTTTTGTTTTTTCTTTTATCGGAACACTTTCAACATTTTAGTATCAAAAAAGAAAATCTGCCAAATGTGAAGCAACAAAAAGCCAAACTTCCAGCCCCTAAATTAACTTTATTATGCTGATAAACTATAAATCGAGGCCTTATGTTGCCGTCCACGTGTCTTTACTCCACATTTCTTGAAATCCCTGCTGTCTGACGCCTCCTCAGGTTAGGAGACGGTTACTACATCTGACTTTGAACTGAAGTCCGCAGCCCCACCCTGTGCAGCAGTGGTTCGCTTAGGGACTGACTTTAACAGGAAATGAAAATAAATCATGGTTTTCTCCATTTTAAAGTTTTATAACAGAGTATTGCCAGAATAGAAACGGGTCGAGTTGGACGTCAGATGGTAAAACCATGGCAACAAAGTCTGATTCACCTTTGCTTCATTTTCATGCATGCAACCATAACACACCTTAGTTTATAATAAGTTTAATAAGAGCACACATTCAGTTCCCTTATTCTTATTCACTTAATTCTAACTTTTTGATCATTATTAAAGGAGCAATAAGTAAGAAGTTTGCTGTAAAATAATTCATTGGAAGTAATAATCCGAAAAAGTAAAAAATGGTCCAAACAAAACCTAAGACGCCTCGGCATCGTTTAAAAACTTCCTCTTTAACTCGTGTGCAGATGAGGGATTTAGTTACAAACACACTGAGAAAAAATACCAAAAGAACAAATCATAAGCCAGGAGGGGGGGGAATCTCTCAGAAAATATAAGCCTTAAAATCTCATCTATACCATGACTCAGCACCTATTTTTTCTGACTCCTCGTGTCGTAATATTTAGTCTTTCTAAAGAAATGATTTTTAGTCAGGCAGGACTCACCCTAATCTTTTGACGTACTCCAAGTAGTTGATGAGGATTTCATGGTAAACGGCTGTTCTCAGACAGCGCGGCCGGAAGAAGTGAACGCTGTCCAGGTAGGAGATGTAAACTCGCCTTCAAGGACGGGAAGATTCAGAACATCAGCTTTGAAACACAAGCAGTGAAAGAGGTGCACAAACTTTCCTCTCCGTACCTCTGGTTGGGCTGAGGGCAGTCGGAGCCATACTCCTGGACATGCATACCGAAGAAGCAGACGTCCACACCGTCGATGTCCTCAAACGCAAAGAGGGCCTTTGTCCTGTAAGGGAAGGACTCCGACATCTCGCCGCTGTCCACAAACCTGAAGACAGAGGCGTTAGCAGATGGTGACTGAGGCGCTTCTGTTTGGAAACGACTGAGATGATAACAAAGCTTTTATCCATAAAACTGCACTTTGACTCCTTATTGGGACATTTGACCAAGAAAAGTGTCTCAGCGAATCTTTTTCCTAACAAACCTTAAAACTGCTTTTATTTTTTACCTGGATTTCATTCCTGGTTTGACCTCCACCACTTTGTCAGAGACATGAACGACACGAATGAAGACCTCTCCGGATTCAGGATGCGCCTGACGCTTCAAGAAGTCGTTCACCCTTCCTTCCAGAAAACTCCCCAGCTTAGTCTGCGGCAATCCTGAGGAAAAACAGCCGACATATGAAGGAAGGCGCCAGGAACCGAGCAACTGCTTCCAACTCAGGCTCAATTCAGGTTTCAGGAATCGAGTCAATCCACCTGGTTTGTATAATCTGATCCCAGACTGGATTTCTGGGATTAAAAACATTTTAACTGTTTGAATTTATCCGACATATTGACACTAATAGTGCATCACCTTTCAAAAGCAAATGAATAAAGTAGAGCTAGTTAATGACCATTTGGAGGACGGTGGGAAATGGTTTGTTTTATACCTGATCTTTGGCGATAACGTTCTACTGTAAAGCTGCGTTCACACCGAACGCAGCAGGAGCAGCAAAGACGCGTCTGCTGCTTCGTTTTTTAAGCGGCTGAAGCATCTTTGCTGCTTCGGCTGCACGGTCGAAAAGTGGGTCTGATGCGTGTTGGGCGGAGCTTTCTTTGCCCTGCTGCAGTATTTGCTGCAATCAGTGAGATTAAAGTAGTTTTATATGTTTTTAAATCCACCTGAAAACTTCCTCAGTACAGTCAGGTCATCCAGATTACCATCCTGCCTTCAAATATTATTTCTCTGTCGGAGCCGCTCAGACCCCCAGCGGTGCCGTCAGTAGGAAACCCATTCAGCAGCAGCCTGTGGCCCGGTCGCCTCCTCGCGGTTTGCTGCGCCGGCTCGAAAGTGTTTTTGATGTATGTGATCCAAACTGCAGGGCCCCGAATAATAAAAGTGTTTGTCTGCAGGTTTCTATATTTTAGATTAATTTAGTCGTTAATAAACTGTTTCAGAGGAGCTATCATAGCTCTGTGTCTGTCTCCCGGCCAGCTCCCAGATCAGCTTCTCTGATTGGTTGATGCGGCGCGTCGAGCAGCAAAAGCAACAGCGCGTTTGCGGCGCATCAGATGCTCAAACGCTCAGACGCGCTGCGGGACGTTTTGCTGCGCCTTGACGCGCGTCAACCATTAACTTTGCATGTAAACTAGCTGCTGAACGCAGCTTAATCCTTTATTTGTTTTTGCTTTGTAATTAGTTGAAAATACTAATAAATAAAATTCGATCTGGAAAAAAAAATGTACACAAGTACTTTATATTTATAAATAAATACAGAGTGAAGTGATCAGACATATTTCTCCGGGTCGTTGTGTTGGTATTTCTGGGTCACAGGCTGAAATGTTTGGGTTGGTTGGTAGATCAACACAGTGTGAGACGGTTTATTTTGTATGTAAAGTTTGCATTACTTACTTTTAGCAGAATATTTGTTCTCTTTCCTCGTCTTATTTGTCTTCTTTAAGCAGCCGTCGCAAACAAAACTATGATGACAAGTACAGAAAAAATGAATATGTCAGGTTAACCTAATACCATAGTAGTACACTCATTTAAAGCAACGGTTAGCCACTAGGGGCGCTAGACCTGTAGTTTCCAGGTTTAGAGCCCAGAGCGCCATATGCGTTTTAGCATCGAAACTTCGATGTTTATCAAATGCAGCTAAAGATTGGGACAGAAGTTGCTTTCAGGAAAAAGGCTTATTTACCCTGACGGCCAGATAGTTTCATTGTGCAAAACGCAGATCTGATGCATCCTGCGTCCGCAGTCCATACATTCAACCAGCCTGGATACGGAGAAAGAAACAAACATTTTGACCTTCCAGCCTCTGAAACCACATGGAGTCACAGATTTAGGCTCTAGGCTTACAGCTCTGGGTCCAGTGTGTCGTTTTTCTTTTTCTCAAACTGATCCTTGTTTATTGACCTGAAATGAAAGCAGCTGCAGTAAAAAAGCGTGTCCAACCTCAGCTCCTGTCCAATGTGCAGCTTAGTTAAAGTGGAAATGCTCACGTTTGTGGCTGGGTGGGGTCGTCGCCCAGGGAAACGGTCTCTCCCTGGATCTCGTTGAAGCACTTCTCGCAGTAGTGGTACCTGTCAGCAAGAAGCCCAAATTTTGGTGAACTACACCGTTCCCCCCCAGCACAGTCAACCACAGACAGCGCATGGGAGGGCAGTCACCAAACGGTGCGGGGGAAATGGGCGGGGAGGCGAAAGCCGAGCAAGCGGGGAGACGTCATCAAGCCAGTCATGATTTAAACGGGATGCAGAGACGGTAAATAGAGTGATCGGGAGAAAGGAGAGAAAAACCGGTGGACACGGGACAAGACAAACATGGGAGACAAAACACAGCAGAGAGGCGAGGCAAATTATAGTTTAGTGATTTGGACATGAGAGGATGAGCAACAACAAGCAGCAGCAAAATGAACCGGGAGGAAACAACAGAAGAAGCGTGACGAACAGAAAAACTGCTCAGCTACTCCAGTCAAGCAGCTCATTTTAAAGTCGGTCCGTCCACATGGCAGCAGCTTTCTTCAGATAATAAACATCAGGAGGGATGTAAGAGTCGGAATGTCTGCATCTTTTATGGGTTCAGTGAATGAGAGGTGAAAACACTCTTCAGTGAGGAAGTTAAGAGGACAGGAGGAGGAAATAAACTAGCTTCAGTTTCAACAGTTTGTAGGAACTACGTCAGAAGAAGCAAAGACATTCAATAAGTTACTTAAGCTGGGGTGGCGTTTCATGCTACAAGAGAGAGCAAAACTTTCAGCAGCTAACATGAAGGCTAAAGGGAACACAGCAGAAAATGATCATATTTCCTCTCCGTTATCAAAGTTAACAGAATTTTAAGCATTGGCTGTAGTTTTAAAATCTACAGTTTTATTCGACAATGCAGAAATCTGTAAGACGTGTGACTGCATCTAGTGGGAGAAACATTTAGAGTTGCTGTTCTTTTGTGGTTTGACCACAGAAGATGGAGGTGAATGAAACTGAAAAGTAGATCTTAAAGGTCACTAATCAACATTCGTCCACTGAGGTTCCAGGGAAGAATAAAGGATGGGAACGGAGGACTGACTGTTAAAATGCCAGGGCATTAGGAGTCACATGGAGGTTAAAAAAGGGGGGTGGGGCATGAAGTGAAGTTTGGGGAAACATTAAATTAGTTTAACAAATACATGTAGTATTCATGTAAACATTTCTCATTGATTACTAGTAGTCTATAACACATTTTCTACAATCTACTCCTATTGAACATGTCAGGCTGCAGACTTAAAGATTTTCTGTTCAGCAAGTTTCTCTTCCCTACGTACCTGTTTTGGTAGCTGAAGTAAACAGCATCTCTGGGAATCGTACACAGCTGCTTCCCATAACAGCACAGCGTCTGCGGAGAAAACTCCAGCTGATGGAGACAAAAACACAGAGGACACGTTATTCTGATGAGCATCAACAACTTTAGATTTAAAGAAAAACACAAAGGTGAGAGGAAGAGATAAAGCACTTTGGTTCACATGACCTTCAACTGAAGAGTCATCCTTCAAAAGGTCATTAAAGAAAGTCCTGAGAACAGGATTGAAAGGATCAGATTGATCCATTATTGAAAAGATCATCCACCACTTCAGTTATCATTGTTAACTATAAGATGGAGCATGCACTGTAAAACATGCAACGTGATAAAAAACAGCAGCTTTTAAGAGTGTATAAAAACATTTTTCTTTTAAGATAAAAAATATTTTTTATTTACAAGAAGTTTCTCTTTTTGGACAAATCAATTTATTGAACAAAGAAAGATGATTAACCCCAAATGAGAAATATGACTTTGTGGCTTATTAATAGTGGACATAAGATTTAAAATGTCCACTTCTTCAGAGTTTAATGTAAAACACTGATCCAGACTTTCCTCATATACTCAGTGAGTTGAAGTATTTGTCTTTAAAAGCAAAAATAGACTCTAATTAAAGCTGAAACATGATCTGGTACAAAACTGATTAAATTTAGTTATGAACCAGCATCACGAGTAAAGCAGTTATCATACGAGAGCTGATCCGCCTATCAAGACCTTATCAGTGGAGATGATTCGTCCACATAGCAACCGTTGCCTCACAGAGAGCGGCAACCGTTGCCTCACAGAGAGCGGCAACCGTTGCCTCACAGAGAGCGGCAAC
>JAUZNJ010039381.1:0-10756 GCA_034780135.1 Jordanella pulchra | reverse complement strand
CCTTCCTTCCTTCCTTCCTTCCTTCCTTCCTTCAGTCCTTTCCTTCCTTCCTTCCTTCCTTCCTTCCTTCCTTCCTTCAGTCCTTTCCTTCCTTCCTTCCTTCCTTCCTTCCTTCCTTCCTTCAGTCCTTTCCTTCCTTCCTTCCTTCCTTCCTTCCTTCCTTCCTTTCTTCCTTCCTTCCTTCCTTCCTTCCTTCCTGTGAAGTTGAGTCTGATAAAGTCGGCTGTTTTCTTCTTGGAGATATTTATAAACCTTTTGGACGAGCCCCAACAGAAGCAGGATGTTTCCAACTTCCAGCCAATAAACGTTGATTCCTCTGGTCTTTAGCTTGAGGAGCAGGAGATACAGAGGAGGCGAGAGGAAGAGGAGCGAGCCCGGCATCCCCCACCCGCTCCACCTGTAGAAGAGGTGGCGCCGTCTGAAGCAGAGACTCATCCACACGATTCTGCTGCAAGGTAAAGAGACGAGGATGTTTACAGGCAGAAAACCAATCTGTTCACACATCAATCATGTTTCTTTTAAACACAGAACAAGTCTGGACCAGACGACGCTCAACCAGTCGGTGTCAGTGAACGGAGTGCACAGCGATAATGACACATCCCAGGTGAGACAGGTTTTCCTAGTGACTGTCGTCATGTTTTTCACGCTGTTGGGCCTCATTTCATGTCATATGAATGGAATTTGTTTTTACACAATCATTGAGAAATATGAAGAAATTATTTCCAATTATATTTTATGTTAAAGTGCAAAAATCATTCAGCGTTGTTCTAAAAGTTTAACATCCTTTTATATGAAATGTTTTTCATTGTTTGTTCACGGTTGTCATGTTACAGAGAGCAGGGCCTCATATTCATGTGCTATTTGACCTAAAGTTAAATTACTTATTAATTTAACATTAGAACAGCTCCTTGCAAAAGTATTCCCACCCCTTGAACTTTTCATATGTTCTCACAATAAGGTGTATGTAAAACAGAGTTATTTCTATTTAAACAATGTTGGGAGGAGCGGTTAATATTTCTAATGTACTGAATAGACGGTCGGCTCATTTAACAGCGAAATTCTATGTACATTAAACCATCTTGGTAGATTTTCTCTAGAAAACTGACCCGGTTATGTCCTTTCTAACGTGATCGCAGCTGTTGATGGTGGTTTGTTGCTGTCTTTGCTTTACTAAAACTAAACTCACTGAAGCGTCTGCAGCTGCCGGAATCTTTAACGTTTTCTCATTGCATTCCTAGCAGCAGTCGTTATCGCTGCCGTTGTCAGTGGGAAAGAAATCAGAGCCTAAACGTGTGTGTAAGCCCAAACAGCTGGAGCGTGTGAGTAATGATCCATGGTCAGCTTTGTAGACCCCCTCCCTGCCCGTCCCCCCACCACCTCCGCTCAGCTCCTGGTCAGCAGCAGAAACTCCTCTGATGAGAAGCCACTGCTTCTCTGCATCCACTGCTTTATTTATTAATGAACCACACAGCTTCATTAATGAGTCCCATCGCTGCAAACACAGCATGATGCCCATTCATGATCGGATCGTTTTCATGGATCAAGTATGTTCCTGTCCGCTGCTGCCGCTGCTGCTGCCGCTGCCGTCGCTGCTGCCGTCGCTGCTGCCGCCGCCGCTGCTGCTGCTGTGTATGTGCTGTGCGGACCAGGACCAGAGTGGCTTTAAATGTGATGGATATCACAGCTGTGTGCTGTGCAGCGTGGTAGTCTCTGTTTTCTTTTAAATGTGTGTTTGTGTGACTTAAAGAAGTTGTAGATTTCAGTGGTGAGTAGATTTAAAATAGAATAAAATACACCATTAATCTGTGAAGGTTCTCAGTCGTCCAGGTCAAGCTTGGAAAGTTCAGTTTAGGCAACTGGATGTGAAGTTTTCTAGAAGACGTTTCTCTGCTGATCCAAGGTGACGGAGGGAGGCGACGACCCATCAGAACCCCCCTAATGAGGTGACCTTTGTTGGTCCTTATGTTGGAGGGATCGGAGCCACGACTTTTTTTTTTCTTGCTCTCTTGATTCTTTGGTCACACCTACAGTATATAGATCTCAGTGTTCTCCAGCATCAAGTAGAACTGAAGAAGCCTCTTGGGTGAGAGATGGTTGGATGACAAACATCCTCTAGAAAAGTTGCCTAAACTGAACTTTCCAAGCTACACAAATAATCAAAGCTCTGTTACTACTATTAAGAATTAAATATTCAACATAAAGTCCTTTTTTAACTGGATTTAGTGAAAAACATCCAAATAGAGAAGTTTTCTTTACAATATGTTCGGCTTCTTCTTGTATTTATTCAGATTTGAATTTAGATGTTTGGTTGCATAGATGAGAAGATTTTCCACCAGTTTCTAATGTTTTGATTTTATCCAATTAACCAACGTACTAAGAAGATATGAGAACATTATGTATAAAAACGATAATAAAATAAAGAATATTTTTTTGGGTTGGGATGGATGATCAGTATTTTGATGAGACAACTGGAAAACAGGATTTCACTTCAGTTGATCGGTTGTTGACATTTTCTTCTGTGTTCAGGGTCATTTTGTCAATCAGGATAACTTGTGTATGTTGTGAAGCAGGCGTGGAGAGCTACCACTCAGTTAAGTGTCTTGTTTCCAGGCCTCTGCAGGGATTCAGTGTGTCGGGGATAGATGCATGTCAGAGGAGCTGGAGTGGAGAACGTAAACATCTAGACTAGATTTATCACTGGCTGCCATCGTCTCCAGGTTCAGATGATGAAAGTTTGAAGGGACAAAACAAATTGATCCTTCCTGTTCTCCTGCTGTGTCTCACTTCCTCACAGCCTAAATGAACCACAGACGGACTGTAGCATCGCATTGTTCCCACCGCAGACCTCTACCAGCGCGGTTTGATTCTGGTTAATGTGGTTTGGGTCCTTGATGTGTTCTGATTAAACTGAACTTTGGAAGAAATCACCAGCTGACCTTTAGTGCATCTCTTTGTTTTTCTTTGATTTTTGAAGATCGGTGGATGAAGAGAGCAGAATTAGTGATTTTACTTTTGGTTAAATCTGCTTTGAGATCATTTTTTATTTGATTTCTGTTTGTGTCTCTAAAGCTGTTTTCTTTGGGAATATCGATGTAGGAAAGTTTGTCTGACATTTTCAATGGACTGTACTGCCTGATGAAATGAATCCAGTGAATTCCCACGATGCTTAGTTTATCCTGCAGTGTGTTCATCATCAGCATCATTCTGGCTTTCCATGGTGGGCTGTGATCGGCTGCTTTGCTGCTCCCTTCATCCTTTTCTCAGATTTCCTTCCTTCTCACCACCATGTTCTGGTTTTAACCACAGGGCTCAGAGTCTGACTCTGCTAACGGACCCGGCAGAGACAGCGGCCTGGCGTCCTCTCGCCTCGAGCCGTCTGCCACGCTACCGAGCCGAGGGGGCGCCGACTCCGAGCCGGAAAACATGGAGGGCATCCTCTGCCGCAAACAGGAGATGGAGTCCCACAACAAAAAGGCAGCTACCAGGTAAGGATGTGGTCGTAATGAAGTGTTGAAGTTTAGATCTCATGTGGTGGAGAAAGAAGCAGCTGTGTTCAGATCAGTCCCACTTCTGATCATAGCATAGCTTTCTTTTATTCTCATATTCAGACTTTAAAAAAATCTGCCACTTTTCATTTGTATTCCTGTTCTTAAATGTCTCCTTCAGACGACTTCAGGGCAGAAAGGAGAACAAATCAAAAGCACTTCAGCAAGTCTGCAAGTCATTGCATGACTTTTGACCCCTAGTATGAACTTAAATGGAGAAATATTTAATTCTTCTAGATGACTTGTTTCTATGCTCGGTGTGGGGACCGACGGGAGCCGCCACAGATTTCGGTGGATTTGTTAGTCCCGCCCACCAGCAAACACTTTTAGCCTCTATGTTACAGTTTTTAGAGGCTGGAGTTACTCAACTAATACATTGTAAATAAATGGAACACAATTTAGATTTTTTTCACCTTTTTCAGAGAATATATTAAGTAAGAAAACAAATACAGGAAGTTGTGTTTTCAGCCAATCAGATGTCAGAGTGTGAAAGTGTCCCTAGTCCCGCCCACTGAGTTTGATGGGTAAAGGTGACTGTTTAAATAATTTCATTAGCAGCCAACATGAAATAAATAAATACAGAATGAAAGGTTTATATGACTGAATTTATTTTTTAAATTACATTTAACTATTCGTTTACTAGGTTTATCTATCAAATGGAAACTTAATTATTTAATTTTACATTTTGTTATGTAATAATGATGCTTTTAATTGTTTTATGATGTATTAGATAAATAAATAGATTTCATTTTTATAATGGAATATTTATTTATTTAAAAATACTTTTAAACCCGTTTATTTTGACCCCTTTGACCCTTCGGACATATTTTTGTTCCTCTGCAGGATTGAAGGGTGAATGTTTCCTTGTCTCTATCAGTAACTCAATGACTCTGGTCTAAAGTGTTTTTCTTGGTTTTTTTTTTTGTTTACTTGTCACTGTGTCCATATGCAGACCCAAATATTACATATCTCAAACTGTATTAATGGAACATTGGTGTCAAGCAGAGCTAATTTAGCCCCAGTTTTGAGAATTCACTCAAACATTTTAAGATGTTTGGTGTTTTTTAACCAGGTGTGAGCTTCTCTTTAAACTCCCTCATTCCTTACAGCTTTTGTTTATTTCAGATATTGCGAACTTTGGAATCAAACCCCTTTTTTTTATCTATAACCACTCCTGCCATCAGCTCCTATTTTTATTTTCTCCTTCCTCCATTATCTATCATTCAAATAAAACACTGTGAGTCTGTGTGATTCTCCTTTAGTTACTATTCTAGCTGCACAGCTGCATCGTACTAATCGCACCGATTTCTCCTACAGATCGTGGCAGAACGTATACTGTGTTCTTAGGAAGGGAAATCTTGGTTTCTATAAAGACAACAAGAGTGCAGCTAACGGTGTCCCGTACCACGGAGAGGTCCCAGTTCGGCTGGACGGGTCTGTGTGTGAAGTAGCCCATGATTATAAGAAGAGGAAACATGTATTTAAGCTCAGGTGAGGATAGAAGAATCGAACTGTTCAGTTCACCCGTTGGTGTCAGTAAATGACTGGCGGGGAACGTTTCTTGAGTTTTGTGTTTTCATCTCGTTTTCTGTAGGCTAGCAGATGGGAAGGAGTATCTGTTCCAAGCCAAGGATGAGGTGAGATGAACAGATTTGTCTTTATAAAGCTGCGTCTGCAGTAAGACCAATCAATTCTAATAAAAGGCTTTGTTCTGAAGGTGGAAATGAGTTCTTGGATTCAGTCCATCGTCAGCTCCATCCCGACAGGATCCGGAGACTCGCCGGGAGCTCCCCGACTCAGCCGTGCCATGACCATGCCCCCCATCTCCCCGAGCTCAGGAGAAGGCGTCACAATGCGCAACAAAGAGGGCAAAGAGAAGGACCGCGAGAAGAGATTCAGCTTCTTCAGCAAGAAGAAATAGAACACTTGTAAATGGAAGCGTCGTAAACCGGAGAATGGGACAGACTGGGGCAGGTAGACGGAGACACACACAGGTCAGACGGACACGCCGCTCTCAAAGCACCCGAGGAAAACCCACGGATCTGTCACTTGGGACTCCACCAACCTTAATCCTTTTGATTTTCCTTCTCTCCCTCGCTGTTTTTAATCTGTTTACTTTCAGTTCTTTCGACTCATTTAAACCATCCCCAAACGACCGCCAGCCGAGCTCGTTAGCCTGAGCCGCTAACGAGTCGGACCCCTGAAACAGCAGGGAGTCAAACTGGATCGAAGAGTTCCCACTCCTGTCAAATATTCTCTATCGGGGGAAGATTTCTGGTTGTTTATGTTTCTGGTATTGATGTTATTAACTTGATCATTATTATTATTATTAATATTTATCGTTTGCAATTTGGTTTGAGAATAAAACTAATTAGCTAATTATCTTGATTTGTGTTGTGGAGAGAAACCAGTTTGGTTCAACTAGTGGAGAATGTTGGTCTTGCCCTTGTACTTTTATTTTATTTTTTTCTCTTTAGGAAAAAACATTTGAGACTTTGCAACAAGAATAAAGTTCAAGTTTTAGTCGTGTGCAGTAAATGATCACAGGTCCCTTTTGGGGAAAATGAAATCTATTTGCTTCACCTCCAGTTTTTCTTGTATTTGATCTTGTTTTATTTTGAGTGATCTCTTCTGCTTGATTTTTAACTGAATCTTTTCTTTTCCTTCATAAAGCAGAGGATTGGTTTTCTCGTGTGAGCGTGTGTGTGAGTTGTGGTGCTGTGGATTTTGCATGTTTATTTGTTCCTGGTTAAACATGGTCAGATGGATGTTGCTTTTCAGAAACCAGACAGACGTTTCTTTTGCTCTAAAGTCCTCAGAAGAAGACGGAACCAACGTCATTCCTCAGACGTTTTTTCCTCTCCGTTTTCAGCCCCCTTTACATATTTTTTTCTGTTCTACCGACCAGCATGAAAGCATCGGGGACGGTTTGTAGACAAGAAGCTGAAGCACATTTTTTATTGCTGACTGTAATGATGAAAGTAGGAGTGAAGGACAGCTTCCGTCGTTCACTCCAGTGAGAGTGGAGCAGAGACGAGGGCGCTTCGGGTGCTCTCCTACAATTCGACCTTTACTTGAACACTACATTTACCCTTCAATTCAAACGGACTTTAAAGTTTTCTTAGTAAAAAGATTTGAATGTTAAACATGTGCCCTGTGGCAATGACCTAATGTATGTCTGTGAATTATTACTCTAGATAGAATAACCAGCAGCCGGTTAGACTGAGCTTATGTGGCATGACAGTGTTATGCGTCCAATCGTTGTCATCTGCTTTATATGTTAGTTTTACTCTGAAAACATCAGATCGCCTTTTAATCAGGACTGGACAGAAAGGGTTAGGGTTTACTTTCCTTGGATTATGTTCATGTTTAATATGAAAAGGGCCTTTAACAGGATGCTGTGAATGTAAACAGTTCATACCTGCACCTAATGCTACATGGAAGTGAAGCAGCAGTTGGTGCTTTTTCAAACCTTTCCAGGCTGGTATATTTTGGTGGCATGATTTGTAAAAGTACCCATGTGGATGTCATAACTATGCATGGGTTGGTAGTTACCTCTGGTCTCTGTTCCTGACTTTGACTTCTCACTTTAAAACATTATGATGGGATGTTTTTAGCAGTTTTGGAGCTTTTAGAAACTTTGATAATTCTTAGGATTGTTAATTGCCCCCATGCCTGATCACACAAATCAGCCTTACATGGGTGTCGGTCATTTGTTTTCCTTTTTCTAGCTTTAGATGTTTCGTACTCTTTAAGGTAGGAAAATGTTCAAACCGACCACGTGTCATTCTGTACTTGATTTGACCACTAATGATTTAAAAATGTTTTTTTTATACATTACACAGATCTCTGCTGTTTTTAGTGTGAACAGAGATAATCTGTCGTATCTTACAAGAGCGGACTGATCCAAACGGGGATCCGAAATACAGCAAATAGGTTAAATAAAAACTTCTATAATATACAATTGGATTAAAGATGTTTGCATGTTTGTGGTGAGTTTATCTCAGTCATTATTAAAATAATGGATGTGAAACTGTTTTACAAGCAAGAAATGGAAGCAGGGAGAGAGATAGATGGCAACATGAAGGCAGGTGATCTCCTTTAAATTAAATGGCCTTATTTTTGTAGCCAAACAGGATTAAAGGGAGACTTTAGTTAAAAGCACGCAGAGCCCAGTTTTTTTTCTTTTAATGCCACTAATTTCTGTCAGTAGTACCTGATATTCCAGACAGAGCTTCTAGTCTCATTTCAGGTGGCCTGAAATTAAACTACAAGCAGAGAAGCACATGAACATACATTACGTGAGCCAACGGGATCAGCACAGACTTAAACAAGGCAACGTTCCTCCTGGCTGGACAAGTTCAGCTCCTTTCTCTGAACATCCAGCACTGCATCCACTGATGCTGCTGCATCCAAGCTCAAACATTGCAGCAGCTTGTTTTTTTTTAGCGGCTCATTTGAATGTGAATGAATTGAACTGAATTTGGCCAAATTGGTCAGGTGACACAAGTCAGCCTCTTAATCAGACGTTCATACGACCTCCTTCCTCCAGTTCTGTGGGAACGTCCTCCACTGGCTGTGATTTTAGTTCATCCTTTCTAAAACAACCTTTTGCTACTGCTGAGCTTCGAGCAGAACATGAGAAGTTTGCATTATTGATGTCGAACAGATTTTTCCATCTAACAGTACTGGTACCGATGAAGAAAAAAGCTTCTAAGTGTTAGGTATTAGATGTGGTTGAATATAGACTGCTGACAGGTAGAGCTTCCTCTTGTAGAAGACTGCAGAATATTTGCTGTCCAATGGGAGCTTGTATTTTTCATCCAGTGGTCTGTCTTGCAGCGTTTGAACCTTTCTTCCCACCATCATCATCATCTCTCGGTACCTTTGACAAACGTCTGTTCCTTCCTCTGTAACTCAGAGCTCTTAATACCACTACTTATATTAAATGCTCTTATGGTCATAATTGCTACTGTTGTTACTATTATTATTACTACTGTTACTAAAGCAACCTGTTGCAAAAACTACGACTGCTGTTCACCCCCCCTCCCCCGGTACGTGTCTGTAATACCAGACCCTTCCACACGATGTCAGTGTGCTGTGGAGCATTTTCATTACAAATCAGAAATACTGTTTGTTGACTCGTGTATCTACATCTAATATTAGGAATAATAAAACGGTTTAATCAAGATTATGTGGTCTTCATCCTTGTTTATTTTGCAACCAAAGGTCACATATGAACCTGATCAATGAAGGCAACAGTGACTGTTTAGTTGGTTCTTTGCTAAATATTTAGAACGGTTATAAAACGGTTCCTCATGATATTTCACATCACTGCTTAATACATGGAGTGTGATACAAGCATCATGTGGGACAAAGATGGGTGGAGCTACAGGGAACCCTAAACCTCTATAGTTAGAATTAGCCCAATTCTGTCCTGCAGCTTTTTGGATCCATTCCTGAAGAGTTTGTCGTCAGGCTTCTGCACAGCTGAGTGACGTGTTAATGTGGGATTTTTAGCTGTTCAACCAAGATGTGCTGGAGAGGCGATGCTTCTACAGATGTTTCTACAAGTTGTAGAGTAGCTGAAAGGTCAATTCATAAATAAGTTAAAGTCTAGAACTAAACCAAAGGAGGATTGAGGTCATTCAGTCTGACGAGTTACCAACTCTGGAAAATACTTCCTGACTCTATCAATGTTACTTTTTTTACCTTCTGTGTGTGAAAACAATTTTTTTATACACTTGAAATAAGTTAGATATACTACTTTTATCTTCATAGAAGTGGCCCCTTTTTGCAAAAGACAGTTTGAAAAAGTAAAAGTCATAAACCTGACGATGCATTTTGCTTAAAAAAACAATTCACAAAACTAGATTACATCTAAATTGTTAGCTGCAGTGTGAATAAATGTGAGAAGTTGAATACTTTTGCAAGCTGCTCTTGCTGCTGTCATTCACTAAACTAAAAAAATAAAGGCCAGGCTTTTGATGTTTTTTTTTTTTATTGAACTTAAGCAACATTTTTATACTTTCTGATCCTCCACTAAATCACAGAAGATAGGAAGAAAGAAAAAAAACTGTTTCCAACTTAAAAATCGGGACAATTTAATGTCATAGAATATATATATATTTATTTTAAGAAAATATATATTTGTTTCATCTTGGCATTTATAATAGTTATGATTTTCCAAACAATTGTACGGAAGCGCATTGCTGTCACGCAGGAAAAAAAAAATTGGAGCGCTATCACGTCATAACGTGATATGTATCTTGTTAAAACGTGACAGTATCACGTTATAACGTGGTAGCACTCGAAAAAATTTTTTTCCTGCGTGACAGCAATGCGCTTCCGTACAATTCAGCCTGTGACACAAAAAATACATATACAGACTGGAGAAACCCTAAAAATACATAGAATTACCTTGTTTAATATTTATTTATACGTATAAGGCAAATACATTCTGATTGTTTTTTAATACATTTTTAATGTATTATAAATAAATAATACATCTACTTATTTCATGGTCTCTTTGTATGCAGGACCAGGGGGGTGTCACTGAAAAAGGAAAAACATCCGTTTCAGATTCACTATTTTAACCATACTATTGAAAATCCAATTTGAAAAGCGTTTTCTAATTGTAAATTTGAATTTTTAAAGATGAATTTTAAATTGTATTATTAATCCATTATCAAGTACTGTAATTTGAAAATGTGTTTTCTAATCCTATTTCTAGGATGGATCTCTAAAACAACAATCCATGAATCTAATTACAAATACCTTACCTAATCACACATTTAAAAGATAATTCCATATTTTTATTTCTATTTTATTATTTTCCATTGCATTTTTAAAATCCTTTTTGCAGTTTCATCCTTTTTTTTTTTTTTTTTCCTTTATCCTTTTCATTTACCTTTTTTGGGTCCCTTCTGGACCCCGAGCAAAACCAGTTAAACCAATCAGTTGCTCCTCAGATGTAGTCGGCAGAAATTTATGCTTTTCTTCTTCAGTGACTTTCCTGGTCCAAACATACTGGGGTCCTGACCACTACTTTGGGAACCGCACTACTAGTATTATACTGTTGTATAATAATATAATTGTTGTTGGTTCTTTAATAAAAATAAAATCATTGCTTAATAAAACAAAAAAACTACCCCTTTAAAAAATAAATAAATATATATATATATAGATAGATAGATATATATATCTATCTA
>JAUZNJ010039380.1:0-10756 GCA_034780135.1 Jordanella pulchra | reverse complement strand
TATGTCTCTCGGCTGGCCTGGGAACGCCTTGGGATTCCTCCGGAGGAGCTGGTGGAAGTGGCTGGGGAGAGGGAAGTTTGGGCCTCCCTTCTGAAGCTGCTACCCCCGCGACCCGACCCCGGATAAGCGGAAGAAGATGGATGGATGGAGAACTTGCAGTTGTGCTGCGTTCACATGGAGTGCAAAATCAGCAAAAACCTAACCCCTTTCAGGGGCTTTTTCTTGCCTGACATTTTGGCAGAAATTACCCTGGCAAGCAACAGCAATTCGTACTACAGGCGAAGGTCTCCACTACGTCATTGAATCTGGTGATTGTTGGTTTCAACTGAACATTGTGGACCTGGATTTTTCTGAGTGAGTCGCAATCGCTGCCAGAATCACACAACAGAGGTAAAGTGAAACTTTAAAATGAAATTGGTGAAATTGGTAATTGAGATGCATCAGTGTCCCAACCAAGCCTCTTGTTATGGGAAATGGCAAAAAATAGTTCTGGTATAGTACAGCGGTTCCAATAGTCAAAAGTTTTTAAGCCAGAAAAGCTATACACATGTTTTGTAAGACTATTTCAACAATTTAAAGCATTCCGGAGCCAAATCAGACTTTGATATCCTAATCCTACTTGATATCAAGGTCTGACGTAGAGAACGCAGACATCCACCAAGCAGAAAATTTGGCCCCATATAGTGATTTACACTTACAGCTAAAACTCGCACGATTTGGATCTTTACTAAATTTCAATTCAGCAAGATAAGATGGAGTACAAAAACGTTCAAACAGGTGGGACCCGTGCATCATCTCATGGGGTACTTCCTCATTTTGATTCTGCCTTACATTGTGCTACATTGTACAGTAAATACTAAGTGGTTGTTTGACTGTGCAGTTTTCATACTGCTGTCATCACACATCAGTATGCTCTCACCAATATCAGGTTCTCTTAAATATTTGTTAAAATCTCTGTGTAATGTGTAATGTGCAAATGTGAGAACAGATAAGGATGTGATGGATTGTGGGGGGGAAACAGTAGTGATCATGAAAATAACTTTCTGAATATGAAAGGACATCTATACGCATTCTGAGAACCCTCTCCCTATAAATATTTGATTCTCTGTTAATTAATCCTGCTCCCTCTTAAATTGGATCTTCTTCCGAAGGATATGCTATCTTTGTGTTTTTAACACCTAATGTGTCTAACAGAACAAGTGGGGTTTTTTTATTGTTCGCACAAAAACTGCAAAACTCTGCAAAACCACGTGATTGGCTTTAAGAAGGGTGGAGACAGAGAACACTGAGTTTATTGAGTAGAAACTGCTCCTGAACAGGTTAGCTCTAGGGAGAATGTTACTACAGTAACAAACACATTGTCGCCTAATTGTACAGTGCCGTGGCTTCTTTGGATTGGAAGACTCCTTTATATGTGACCTTCTTTTTGCCCAGTTAGAAGGATCGGTCCACTGTATCCTTCATATCCTTCATAGCCTTGGGTATCCCATGATTCCTTGCGAGTACAAGCAAGCTGACTGCTCCGTGTTTAATACAATAGCGATGAACAGGTAAATATTGTAAGTGCAGTTTAATATAATACAATTGTGTGAATAGTTTTGTCTTAAATTTATATTTTAATTTTATATTTTAATTTATTTTTTAAATTTTAAAAATAGCTAATTTAAATGGTTATTAATTCAGATATGTCACAAGTAATGTTCGGTATGCTGAAATGTTTTATCTGTCCCTGTGTAAAAAGATTTGGCTGACATTTAAGCACAGATTTCAATATGTGTGCAGTGTGGGAACAACAAATCTGATATCTGTGACAGCAGTACTGCCGCTGAATCTCCTCAAAAATTAAATTAGCGCTGAGAACAGGTTTAAGAAGTTTGGCATTCACTCTTTGCCTGCTTTGAGTCAACTGTCAAGGTTGCTAGGTGACAGAGCTTACACTGAGGGAGGGGCGGTGTAAGCTGGAGAAGGCTAGACATGTTTGAATCCATCACTCTGTTCGGATTCGTCGGCTGCGTCCTGCAGAGGCCGGATTTGCCGGGTGGTTACGATAGTCAGATATGTGGCATGTAATGTTTGGTTTATTGAGAGGGTTTATTCTATGATTTTATTAATGGGTTTGGCTGATATTTGAGCTCAGATTCCAATATCTGTGCAGTGTATGAACCACAGATCTGATATTTGTGACCACGATTTTGCTGCTGAAGGTCATCAACAGTAAAATTAGCAACAGAACAGTAGTAAGAAGTTCGGCATCCATTTTTTGCCTGATTTGTGTATCAACGTGCATACGCTAAGTGAGACGTGGTGAAGGCCGGTGAAGGCTTAACCTGTTTGAATCCAGAGCCATGAGTCTTCTGGCCTCCTTATTCTCATGGTCCTCGAAGGACCCAGTCCAGGTAGACCGGGTCCTTAGAAGATGCAGCCCATGAAATCAACACACCTTTAAGCTGATTTTCTCCAGCCTTCTTATTTTAACGTCCCTCGAAGAACCCAGTCCAGGTAGTTATTTGGGTCCTCTGAAGGGTGCAGCCAAACACAGCCTTTGTGAAACGGAAACTCAAAGTTTCCCTGATTTTGCCGCAAACATACTAAGTGTTTAACCTGCTCGGGGTTTCCCTGTTAATCCAAACACAAGCAGCTCTTCTTGTAGGTAACAAACTAAATTAAGGTCTTTTTTCCCAATTCAAACAACCGCTTTGCACTAAATGATTTTGTACCTTTATGGCCAACTTGGTGACTTTGTTGCTACACTAACAACTTTAAAGAAAACCCCCTCCACAACTTTCTTTCAAAAAATGTAAGCAGCAAAATTTAAGCAACATTTTTCTGTTTTATTGAAGATTTTAGCAACAACACATAAAAACACTTTGTCATTTAATAATAATTATTATTAGCCAAACCAAACCTCCACATTCAAAGGAGCCAGAGGAGGTGGCTCAGTCATCTTTTTCAGATGCCCCCTGGACATCCCATCGGGAGGAGGCCCAGGGGACGACCCAGGACACGCTTGAGGGACTATGTGGGAGCACCCCTCGCTTCCCCCGGCAGAGCTGGAGGAGGTGTCTGGGGAGAGAGAAATCTGGGCGTCTGCTGAGACTGCTGCCCCCGTGACCCGGTCCTGGATAGAGCGGAAGACAACGAGACGAGAGACCAAACCTATTGCCCAGCAACTTTAGAGTCATTGTAGCCTTCTGTTTGATTAATGTAAATTGAACGTGCATATATTAAAATGTTTGCAAAGTCTCACAATGTTTTATTGTATTTTATTGAATAAATATATTTCTAAAACTGTGTATAAACTCTTGCTGCAATCCTAAAAGGGAGAATCTTGAAGTGAATAGAGCCCACAAGAGGATAAGCTACTAAATCTTGCAATAAAAGCAATGTGATTTACAGTAAATTCCACAAGGCTGACAGTGCCACAGCTGAGGGCATAAACACTCCTTTCAGCTCTGTGCCTTAGTTCTGTCCATTGTGAACTACAATCATGCAGGCATGCTGCACAGCAGCAGTGACTTTGATAAATCACCAGGAAGTCCTGCTGTTGGCTTAAAACTAGCACTTGTTCAGTTGCAATTCTGCATTTGTCCCTCTTTAATGTTTATGGAAGTAGTTTTAGCAGTAATCTGTCAGTGATTGATTAGGTGTGGCCAAACCCCCTACCCGTTCTCCTCCACTGGCTCACTGTTTTGCTTGGGCTGTATTTACAGAAAGATGACTGTGTTGGGAAGTAGGCTTCTTATGAACCTGCAGCATATACATAGTTACTTCCACTTGGATGACTACAGGCTCAGGATGACCACCAGTAAAACTAGAAACAAGGAGTGACATGTTTTGTTGTTGTTGAATTCATGCGCCAGTGGATAAAGAAATAAGCTTATAGACCTATGACAGAACTGCTTTAGAAATAAATCTTGTTTAAAGCTGTCATCCTTGTTCGGCACAACAGGAAATCTAAATCAACAAGATATCTAAATGTAACACAGTTACTGTTTTTACTTGTGATACCTGTAAGATAGCAGGAGTGTAACACATTCATACGTGCGCGTAAGAATTTATTTTTTTTGTGACTCAAGAGGTTGAAAAAGCAATTTAGAAAAGGTGTTGAGTATTGATCACACTTACCAACAATCCATTTTAATTAAATATTAAGAGTGTGCTGTATTGATAACAACTGAACAGCAGCTGCTTGCTTGTTCAAAAAGTGGACAAACTGGAAAAAAGAAGAGAAGCTTTAATAAATGTAATTATACTTCAAGTATGAATGTAAGCTTGTGTTATATCTGATGCATTTTCTATTCATTTATCACTTTACTTATTTTTAAAAGACGGTCTGAGTATGAACATCCGTGCATGAATTTTAATGGAGATACTTAAATGGTAATTATTCCACTCAGGCTCAAACGTAGGTAACAAATGGAATTCAATCAGTGTCCGTGCATAATGATGGTCATTAGGAGAAAGAAAATAATAATGACATCCTTTCTGCATTAAACCTGCAGACACTTTACACAATGATCCTGCTGCCATTATTGATCTCCATGGAGATAAGCAATTGTCACTTTTCAACATTGTGCCTGGATGTTAAATACAGCTCATTTTGTTTTTCTGCAAACTATTTCAGCCTTCACCAAATTTTCATTTAATTTACTTCACTGTAGGAAATCCTTGTCTTGTATGACATGATTGTAATTTAGGTTCATTGTCATATCTGCCTCTCCCTCCATTTTCCCCTCTGTTTTTTTTTATAAAGCTTGTATAAAATGAAGATTATGCTTAAATGTTGCTATAGAGGTACTCTGAATGAGATTGCTGTGTGAATAAAGCACACACACAGAGTAAAACAGCAGTAAATTGAAATGTTCAACAGTAAAAGCAACAGTTCTTTCTTTCTGCCAAATATTTTTTTATATGCTCAATATGATCCTGTTCATCAAATACAATAAGTTTTCATATTAGCTGAAGATTGTAACAGTTGTGTACACATATTGTACAGTAGGCAGCATGTATTGAGTTGTATCCAAGATGGCCACTTGGTTGAATAATTAAATAAGATCTCCAATCAAATGATCCATGATTTGCATGCCTTCTGTTGCCAACAAGCTCCATCTGTTTGGTTTTTGAGAGCTCTGACACAGTGGCTCGTGTGAGTGAAACAGCAATAATGTAATTGTGGATGTGACAGATACACCAGATGATGCTGGGACTGTTTGGAAGTCTGCTCCAAGGCATACTGTACAGCATGGTGTCATATGGTTGACAAGAAAGCTTTACAAAAACAATTTTACAGAGACTCCATTTTGTCTCCTGATTGAGAACAAGTTTGAAGAGATGACAGGATAACTGAGTCCAAATAAAGTATTTGTATTTAAGGCCCATATCCAATGTGTCTTAATTGAACAGAATGCTTGAGAAATTGGACAATGGACAATAATTGCATGTAAAGTTAGTCTGGGTGCAAGTGGACTATGTAGAGCTGCAGTTTGAAGCAGGCAGAGTCCAAAGCAAAGTCTATCAGGAGAGACAACCTCTACTGCTTTGACTGATCCATCATAGCAGCCATGGTGTCTCTTCAGTTGGGGTTCAGGTTTTTGACACTATTAAAACATTTCTCCTCTTGGTATGGCTTACGTCTTATTTCTCTTCAGTTCTAATGTGTTCAGAAGACACATAATATCAGGTTAACATCAAAACAGCTTGTTAGCAGTCTGTTGAAATGGTAGATTAGTGTGGTTTTAACCTAAAGAATTTCTCAGCGAGAGTTAATTTAAATCTTAAGACTTTTGTGTAATACAGATGACCTACACAGTAAGGTCAACAAACATTGTGTGTTTAATTTTATTGAGGCTGATTAATTAACAATTAAACAACATTCAAAACATGGTCAACAGATGAAGACATTAAAAGCCAGTAAGAAGCAATTTTCCCCAGTTGTGTGTCTTTGATATTGAAGCACATCTGCTTATTTAAACAAGTGATGCCAGGGTCACTCAATTAATGCCTCTCCCCTTTTTATCAGCTTCACTGGCTCCACAGTAACTGATTGCCTCTTTGCCCATCACACTTAAGTGCTTTTGTGCCTATGTGAAAGCCCACTGGGATCACACAGTGGAGTTTTTCTAATCAAGTTGATGAACATGGATTTATATAATTTGATGACTTAAACAAAATTATGTAATTTTTGTTTCCTTCTTTTGTGCAATCTACATAGATTTTTTTTTTACATGAATGTTAATCATTTTTGTTTAATGTGAAAGAAATGTGATATGGTGAAGCAAATATTGTTTAACTATGTTGAATTTAACATATTAAAACGCCAAAACATTGAAAATATTAAAGTTACTATGTAAAGCTATTACCAATTAAGTGGTCATATGTTTTTTTTGTTTGTTTGTTTTGATTTGTTTTTTTGCTGGAACAGGTTGGCAGTCCTAATTATGTGGTTAATCTGCTGTTTTAATTCTTTAAAACCTGTTAAATGTGTTAAATTTCCATTTGATTGTTCTTGTTGTTTTAATTGGTAAGAAATAACATTTATAATTTTTATCTTTTGTTACCCAATGAAATCTATTCTGCCTTTTATTTCTATGCCAAATGAAGATAGATGTGGTGCCACTCTTCTGTGCATCTGATACTTAGGGTAGGTAGCTGGATCTTCACCCATGCCAGGATGCCCAAGAACGTTTTAACTTTTTTCTTTTTTAACAACGAAAGATGATTTATTCCCCCTAACTTAAATAGCAAAACACTGATTGGTTTAGTTTTATTCAATGTCACACACAAAGAATAAAGGTTTTAGTCTATATCATTTTAGGTATCATATGTGAGCATCTGCTTGGGATTATGCTTGTAAAATGTTTCATTAGATAATAATGGATAATAATAGATTATAATAAAAGTGTTGCTGGATAAATAGGATCTGGAACAAATTATGATTTAGTGTAAAAAATAATTTTCCATATTTTAAAGGTATAATTGAGTTAGGCTACAAATTACTGTAAAATGAATACTCTGAAAGTTACAATTTAGCAAATCATAACTAGAAAAATAAATGAACATCTTGTAATTATTTTTTCATAATCACTGTCTCTTTTGGTCGTCTGGTTATATTACATGATTTAGCTCTACCGTCATATTAAGCACAACATAAGTACATTTATGCTTGATAGCATATGCTTGTGAACATTTGAATAAAGAGATAGATTTATAACGATGAAAAAGTAAAAAAAAAAAAAATAAATACTTTCACACTGAATTGCTCTGTTGACAGAAACTCAGGCTTTGTGGATTATTAATGAGGATTATATTTTTTGTAAGGGATCAGATTTTTTAAAATTGGTTGCAGTTAGAGAATGAATTTGACAACTCAGGCACAAAGGTCAAGATTTTGATAAAAAAAAAAGAAAAACTGTCTCTTAATTAAGGACTTGCTGCTATGTCCAATACAAAGAAAAATGTGTTTTACTGTGTTAAAAAAATCTATTGTTTCTTAATATTATATGCATAAAGACAAAAAATACAATTTTATTTTTCAGTTTTAAACCCAGTATTCAATCATTCCAACGCTTAAACAAAGTTGTAAAACAACTGTCTCATGGTACGTTTAAAGCCATGAAGTAAATGAATAAAATGTTAAAAGATTAAATGAAAAGATGAGGTTCTTATATTAATCTACTTGATAACTATCAGTAAATTTAAACACATAACCCTGTTAATAGGTTTTCCCTATTATATTCCCTAAAGTGCTATACAGCCAAAACAAGGGAGGGAAAAACAGATGCTTGCGAAACATGGTGCCCACAGTTTGATTCATTTTGCAAAGCAATTCCTCTCCAAACAGCTCCAAGACTTCCTGATCGCCTGTAATCCCCAGCTTTCACACATAAGTCATTGAGAGGGATGGAGTCCCCTCTGTTTACTCACTCCAACCCAAATGATCTTTCACAAGTAGACCACTTCAGTTGTGAAATGGAATTTGCCAGGGTGTTCTGTCCCAAGTCTATTTCTCTGTACGCTTTACCAATTCTCAAACAGGGATCAGCCGCTCGCAGATAATGTCTGTGAGGATTGAGCCTGGCTTCTCTGCTATTTTAATGGCCCTTGGGAAAAGGTATTTGATGGAAGTGAAGGGGGGCATCTTGAGCACATACACAGTCCTGAATTACATTTTGTTTCGTAATGGTCACAGTTAATGATGGTTAGTGATACACAATGGTGTAGTGTATCTGTAAAAAATGCACTTGCTGCCAGAATTAATAAAGGATTGAGTGGTAAAGAAAACAAAATAAGAGAATGGTACTCATATTAAAGTCAGTAGCTTTAATTTTTAATAGGATTCTATATAGGATGTTGTCTTTTTTAAAACCAGATCGTTTTGGCAGATATATGCTTACATTTTAGAGTTTGAAGAGCATAACTGATGGCTCTATTTTTGCAGTAGTTGACAGTATTATTGCTGTGGTATGTAGTTATGATAAATGGTTGTTTAGGAGGTCTGCATTTACTTTGTGGAGTCATAATGAGAATATTATGTATGAGAAAACAGTCATTAATATTCATTATAATTGCAAACAACTGAGCTGAATGCTGATCGAGTGTGTTGCCAACATGGACTTGACTCTCCTAATGCACCTCTCACCGCCTGTGTGCAGCAATCAATGTAGGTGTTTAGGCCGATCTCTAACTCGAGCTGACTTTTAGTTAGAAAGCCCAGAAATCCCTTTTGGGAAGCATAAATTAATATACTGCATGACACATTGCTGTTCTATTAGGATGAATACCGACATTTTATGTTATTCATATAGGAGTTGAACACGGTCGGGGAAAAAGCAATGTTTGTTTTTAAACATTTAACATCTGTCTGTGCTTCCATCTATCAATCCATCTATAAATGTCCACAGTATATCTCCTATTCACATGTAAAGCTTGACCACTGTACAACTGGATTGTTTTGATATGCAGAAATTCATAATGTTTTGTTTTATTTTCAAAACTGACTAAAAGAGCAGAGAACTATGGGCACTTGAGTCTGGAAAAGCATTAAGTGTATCATCTCAAATGTTCTGGAAACATGGACATAACATTTAAAGCTTGCAACCCTTGGACCCACTTTTACTGAACTTTGTGTATTGGCTTCCTCATGGTGTCTGGATGTAGTGTGTCTATTTCAGTTGATAAGGGCTTAGATTTTGTTTGTATCTGGTAATTGGAGCAATGTTGCAGTGAGAAGCACGGATACATTTCCTAGTCTACACGTGAATGAGGCTGGCAATGGAAGGGAAAGGTCAGGCCCTGGACTTGCCTCTCTCCCCCAGGGCCCTGAGCTGTAGGGGCCGGAGAACACCACAAACAATTAAACATGTTGCTTCTCGAGGCTGAGCGCCTGGACTCCTGTTGGTTAGAGAAGTTTTTTTTTCTACCTTAGTGGGTTGTTGTTGGTCACTCTTCAGAGCAATAATCTGCAGGTCTGAGCAATCAATACCGCCACGACAGCTTCAGCTTCCATTAGCGCAGGCGTCTCTTGAGTGCCTGCGCATGAGGAGAGGAGCACAGACTAGGCATCAACAAACACATCAAGAGGTACAAACACAGAGATATACACAAACACACACTGACATATATTCAAGCTCATGCTCAGAATCACCCACTCACACATGTACATGCATTAACACATGGACACTGAAATAGATGGTTGCAACATTCACAAAAACAGAAAAACATGATATACAAAGAGGCATTATTATATAATCATTTCAGTTTAATCTTTTATCCAGTCATACAGAGCAAAGTTTAAAAGTTTTATACAATTTTTTCCTTTTTTGGGTCCATATTTTTGAATGCTGCCAAAGGCTTCTCAAAAATTTTCTGGCTTTTTTGTCCATTCCTCATGAAAGATCTGATGTCAGTTTTACGCATCACTTTGTTCACACACACGTTAAGTACTACTTGTATACGTACTATGAGACTGGGTGAAGGAGCTTTTGATGTCCACTCCAAACCAGTGACTTAGTTGGTCCTTAAGACACTTTGTAACTAATTTGATGATATGCATATGGCTGTTGTGCCAAAACTTTAACTTTCACGTTGATGACTTTGGATTTTGCTTCAGTATTTCCAAGTTCATCTCCTATAAGACCATCTTTATTGTGACTGCATGGTTATTTTTTCCCATGTGGATGCAGTTTGTTTTGAGGTGATGCCTTAAAATACATTTTTAAGCATGCTTCCAATTGACTCAGATATTATGAATTCATCAGTATCAGAAAAAATTCTATGCAATCATCATAGGTGAGACTAAATATTGTTGATTGTTTATAAACAAAGAAAACTAAACATTAACAGTCAAAAGAAGACAGAGATGCTTGTGCTAATGGGAGCCTGTAAAGTTACACCAGAAGCAGGAAAACAAGAAGAACTTTCTCCATGCACGAGTGAAAATATGCACTCCTAAGTTGTGCAAAAGGCATTTTCTTTGTTTGGTCTTGTTTTTTGTCATTCTTCCTCAATGTTCCTTTAAGTTATGTTGTATTAAAATATTGTTGGCCTACCTTGGTTTTGCATTTTCAGGTCAAGCATGTGTTGATGGAGGTAAATACAGCTATTCAGAGCACAATTTAACTGACAGTGGCTTCAGTGGTTTCACTAATCTCTCTCGGGTGGGGTCGAATGGGGGTAACAAGATCAGTGTTGGGATCCGGAGCCTGCCGCTCCACCTTTCTTCCAGCAGAGTGCGTCGTGGGTCTCCCGGGCTGGAGCC
>JAUZNJ010039379.1:0-10756 GCA_034780135.1 Jordanella pulchra | reverse complement strand
GATTCATTATTGTTAGGAAGTTATTTAACTGTTTAAAAACTGCTTTTTCAATAACTTTGCTGATGAATGGGAGGTTGCTTTGCTCCCTGTAGGTTATCTTCACTGTTTATACTGAGGAAAGTGAGGCTGGAATGAAATCAGACGTTAACATTGACAATCAGGTTCTTCCACTGTATTAAACTGTCAGTTGATGGATGTTTAAACTCTGGAAGAGAACAGCGATTAGCCTAAAGATGAATTGCTAACGTTACTAGCCACAACTAGGAATTCAGTCCTGTCTCAAGAGGCAGGATTTACTGAGAACTAGCCAATCACAAGTAGTTTACTTTCTGCAGTTGGTTCCTCCCTCAAAGTGACAAACGTTGACCTGAGCGCCCAGAAACAGATTAACACTGTAAGGAGAGAATCTACAGAAGCATCAAAAGTCATGTCTGCTGTATAGTGGGGGCCTCATGGCACTAGATCTGTTCTCAAAACACTCAGGATGAGCATGGAGAGTAGTTTACATGCATGTGTTTAAAATGAATTAAAATCAAACTGCTCATATGAGTAGTTATACATGTGTGTACGTTTGGCAGGGTTCTGACTTCATGCGACCATGACGCCTGGCCTCGTGGAGGACAGCAATAATCAGCAGCTTCAAGCAAAAAAATGACACAAACAGCACTTTTCACACATGGTTTCTGTGGCAGCAGGCCTGCAGAGAACATCGAGATAAAATGAAGCGAAGCTGATATCAAGAACAAGGAGAGATAAACGTGATCCTGAGGACTTCTTTTTGTGTGCAGAGCTTGGCTTCAATATTATAAAAACCAGCAGAGGATTTTATCTATGAGTAGAAACAGACTATTAGTCGATTATAGTTGAGTGGCTCTAGCTTTTCTCTAGTGATCACAACAAACTCATCCAAAACCTTCATGAGCTGAAAAGGATGCCGTACTTTTCACAGTTTGGAATATTATGTGATTTCCAGGATAAACATTTAAAATGTACCAAAGTTGCTCATAGTCAAATTATACGGGGACAAACTTCCTGCCTTCCTGTCTCGCACTGCTGTGTAACCAGGCCCAGAGTACAGAGTCCCGAGCCTGGTCACCAGAGGTGTTACAAGGTATAATACTCAGTTGATTTTGTTAATATTAGATCTAATTGTTTTGATTACTTGCATTAATTTAGTTTGGTTTGGGGTGTGCAAGGAATCTAGTTGGGTCCTTTGTCTGGAAGAGGGGCGTTTTGGCGCCATAATCAAGAGAGTCCACTAGGGGGACTAGTGCGCTCTTCTCTTTGCTCAATACAAGAGTAAGTGAAAGCGCACTGATTTCATCGTGGTCATTTCTTCTCTTACATTTGTCCTTTTATAAGGGCTAACATTTGGAGGCACTGCTGGGATTCGTTTGGCAGAGGACCATTCCCAAAATTCCTGTGGAACCCTCCTGCTGATCATCCCAAAACAACCCAGATTGCAGAAAACAACGTGGAGGTCTTCAGCCAACAGTTGACAGTTTGTATCCTGAAGTGTGCACTGACCACTAGAGATCAACACTAGTCAAGTGAAGGCTATTGGGCCCCATCCTGTTGTTTCTGAAATCCCAAAACATAAAATGGAGTCGAAGTTGGAAAATCTTCAGCTGGAGGTAAAAGGAGCATTGTTTAACTTGACAGTTGAACAGCTGATTGAAGTATGCATCACACTGCAACTCTTAGCACCTGGAAGAGAACCTTTGACTAGTAAAACACGCAGTCAACTAATTTCATATGCCATCAAATATCTTGAGCGGGAGGAACTGGCTAGCCTTGAAGCTGAAGGCATGTCAGAATATCTCGGCATCTGGGACACAACAAATAAAGTAAAGTCTGTTGAACAGTCACTTAGAGTAGAAACTCAATCTGATGACCAGGAAAGGCTTCAAAAAGAAATAGAGGCACTAAGATTGTCACTACATCAGAAAGAAAAACAGGCCCAGGGTGTAACAGACAGAACAACACTCTCACAGATAAATGTGACTCCAATATTTTCAGAAAATTCCAAGATTTCATGGTTCTTGGACAGATCGGAGAACCAGGCCAGAAGGATCGACTGACATTCTCTAGCCTGGCAAGACAGATTGAAAGTGGGTTGACCAAAGGCTATTCAGAGACTGATATTATCGATGCTGTGATTATTGCTATAACACCCGGCCTACAATTACGGAGCTATTTGGAGGGGAAAGAGACCTTTACCTTATCTGCTCTGCGCAGGATCTTAAGATCCCATTACCAGGAGAGGGGTGCCACAGATTTATACAAGCAGCTAACTTCTGAGGTTCAAGGCAGCAAAGAGTCTCCTCAGAATTTCTTAATCAGGGCAATGGATCTGAGGCAGAAAATTCTGTTTGCTTCCCAGGAAGCAGAGTCAGCTTTAAAATATGATCCTGCTCTTGTTCAAAATCTGTTTATGCATACCGTCTTGACAGGTTTACAGAATGACATCAAGAGTGATCTTCAGCCTTACCTAACAGAGCCTGACCCACCTGATGAACTGCTACTGGAGAAAGCTAATATTGCATGTACAAATGAAAAGGAGAGGCAGGACAAAAAGAGGCACGCTGCCCCACAAAGGGCAACCAGTGTAAGTACGGTCCAGACTGGTGAGCCACCTAGAGAAACGGAAACTTCAACCCAGCAAAGCCGATCTCAAATGTCCCCTGATGTGTTATCTGAGATCAAAGAAATGCGCTCTGACATGGTGATGTTAAAAGACCTCAGAGCTGTAGTGTCCCAAATCAGGGAAACAATCCAAAAAAACACTAATGCACAACCAAAGCAATCTAACAAGTTCGGAACAAGTGTCTACTGCAAGTCCAATGTTCTCACCCACAGAATAGTCCTTCAGATCCATGTTCCCAATGATGCCAGTCTAACATAGTTAATATTGTATAGAATTCCACTTGTCATTACTTCCCAGTTTGGGTTCATGTGAAAAGGGTGAAACAGCACCCCCTCCTGGGGGTTGGCAGGGTTAAATGTAGTGAACGCAAACATCTCATTGCCAGTTCATGAGAGATGGGAGCGAGGTAGGTTCACTGAGTTTAATGCTCCAGTAAAATGCTATGTTAGCTTGTTGCTAACATGAAATGCTGTCCCTTGTAAGGTGCTGAACCCGCTGTGATGAACCCGATTCCTGATCAGTCCATATTCTGTTTCGCACAGGTACATGTTGTGTTATTTCTTTGTATTTCTGTCCAATATTAATGTATTAAATACGGCTGTTGGCCAGTTCATGAGAGATGGGAGCGAGGTGCTGAACCCGCTGTGATGAACCCGATTCCTGATCAGTCCATATTCTGTTTCGCACAGATAAACGACGTTTCATTTCATCCTGTCTCCTGGTCCTTACTCACACAACGCAGAACTGATTTATGCTGATCGACCAAAATTACCGAGGTTACATAAGCAACACTCACATTTTGGCAGACCCCGGTTAAATTTCTTCAGCAATTTTCTAGTTATCTCTTTTCTCCCATTCTGCATTATTTGTCAAGTTCCACTTATAACTTTGTGCTTTGTCTGCTTTTTCTAATTATAGCAGCCCCATTTTTGGCTGTAACTACGTTCTGGATGGAAATGTTAGCTGTGCTGCTACCAACAACACTGTGGTGTATAGATATTGGAGCTCAGCCTGTGTTACAGTGTTGTCCTGTTTCTCCTACTGTGACTAAATGGATGTGCTCTCTTTCATCCTCTGACATGGAAGATGGATTGGAGCTCATCTGGATGGCTGTGTCTTTCCTGGACGGGGCTGCCTGTGGAGCTGACAGTGATCTTTTATGTCTCTTCTTCTTTCTGGTTGCCTGTTTCTGTCTCCTTGAACCTCAGTCAGCCTCTGCAGCTTGCCGCTCACAAAGAGCCAGCTTCTGCTGGAGGTTTCCTCCTGTTAAAAGGGAGTTTTTTCTCTCCACTGTCACATGAAAGCTTCTTGTGTCGATGCAATCAGCTGGTTTTCCTTAGAAAACTTTGAACCAATGTGACTGTATGATTTAACTGAATTGTCTCTGTAAAGTGCATGCAAAAGTCTGCATGTTCTACCCATTCATGTGTGGGTTATCTCCGGATTCTCTGGCTTCCTCCCACATTCCAAAAAGAGGACCGTTAGGTTAAATAACTTCTCTGGCAGAATCAGCGGGAGAAGATGGGTGGATGCATGGATGAACAGAGATTCATTAAAACACTCTATGGGATTTGGAAACCTCTTTGTCTTTTTGTAAAAATAACAACAAAAAACACGTTTGCAAAAGGAATTACACGCATGTTTGGGGACATCAAATTGTCTGTATGATGCTTTTTATCTAAGATAATTTTAGTATTAAACAACTTAACCTTTCAATATTATTCCAACGGAATAAATATAAAAAGGAAGCATTTAATAAGATAAAAAATGGAATAGGGTTTACTGTACAAACTAGATAAGAAAAAAATGATATTCAAACATTACACTATCAATAATTAATACAAGGTCTCAAAAATGTATCCACCAAATGCAGCACAGGAAAATCTCAGTCCCTTCAAGTTTTAAGCCTACTCTTAAAAATAAACAGGGTGTCTTAAAACTGGTAGTTGTTTCCATATAGACAAGGGCCTTAAAGACTAAATGGTAATTTCTAAGGTTACATTCATTTGCTGTTCTTCATATAGTACAACTTAAACTTTATTCCTGATGGGCCTCAGAGACATTCTGGTACACTGTAAAATTTTTCACAGAGGATTTAAAATAAAAACTGATGTTGTATGACTTTTACAAAAAAGAGTTACAGCAATATACTTTGAAAGATAGTCACTGCAATATATTGTAATATCATATCTGTGATATTGCAATAAATTGTTGTAAAAGCACAACTGTATACTGTAGTGTTTAACCTTCAATTACAAAGCGATGTATGTGATATTACAATACAATACTGGGGAATTACAGAATTATGCTCAAACTCATTAAAATAAGGCCCTGCACTTTTATGGAGTGTATTGTCAAAATAATGTACAGGTCGCCAGTTATTTACTGTGATTTACAACATAAACAGTAAAAGTAATGCCAAATGAATACATCTATACATCCATCTCCTCCCAGTTCATCCACTAGGGTCACAATAGGTCTGGTACCTTTCCCCAGCGGTTTATGGGTGAAATACAGTGTGCACCTTAAACGGGTCATCTGTCACTCACAGGGGCAATACAGAGACACACAACCACACACATACACACATCTAAGGTCAATTTATAGAAAAGTCACGTTTTTCGGACTGTGTGAGGAAGCCATAGAATTCTGAGTAAACCCAGGATACTCTGGGTATCCTGGGTTTACTCATAATGTGATCTCACCTCCTCTGAAGATTATATCCTTAGTTTTGCTTTGATTCAATTGGAGAAAATTATGGAGAAAAATGTATAATCATTGTAGAACTACCCCTTCAAACCAACAACTTTGGGGAAAATTCAATGTTAGTCCAGTGGCATATTTATTTACAAATTACTGTTTTACAACATACATTAAATATTAAGAACTCCAAAAATGCAATAAATGTAACTTTCTAGTCGTTAAAAATATCTTGAAAGGGAGAGGAATTATTCAGAAACATGCAAATCAACAACCTGTGCCATTCAACTATTTAATCAGCTATGTCACAATAACAGTAAGAGGATTGGTATGATGGTCCCCCCATGGTGCCTTGAGAACAAAGCAACCGTCAAATCATCACCAAAATTTTATCGTCTGTCAATGGTTATAAAACGGCCCTACTTTGATAATTTGAGCAAAATCCTCCCAACACTTTTTATGTTATTTTGAAAACAGACAAATGAGCTGCTTGGCAGAGGTATGCGCTCTCTGAGTGCTTTCTACTTATTTCATGTATTTACAACATTTTGAGAGGTCATGTACTAATATAAAGTCTATGTTTATGTTTCCTCATACGCTCATCGCATTTTGATCCAAAAATTATGATCAAAAAGTCCTTTAAGAGGAGTCCCCTCATGTCTACTAGCTTCTAGCTCAATTAAAGAAGGTTAATATTCAGTTACCTAGAGGTTATTGGTTTCTAAAAAAGAAAAACATTTTCATATAATATTTCATTTACCTCTTGGATTTGCATTGTGAATTGGTTTGAACACATTCCAATTGCTCTAAATTACTATTCCAAATTCCACATTCCAAATTCTTCAAGGTAAACTTTGGTTCTCAAAAAGAAAAATTCATTGCGAGCTGTGATAAAGTGCTTTGTCATATTGATAGTGGTTTTTAACCCTTTTTCATTCCTTCTTCTTTTTGTACATAGTAGCTTAGTTTAGTTAAGTTTTACTAATATAGTCAAGATTTTTTAACTGAAATATGTTTGACTTAGAGCTGATTGATATTTGTTAACAAACTCTTGCATTTTGAGTGGAAGTTGTATTCCATTTATATGCAGTCATTTATTGTTTTAACACACAGCCAATATAGTTCACAGAACTATATATGACAGTCTGAATATATTCTGATTAAAAAACATCTTTTTTTCTCACTCAGATCTTTCCTACTGTAAGGCCACATAGTGTCTGGCTGAGAACTGTTGTTTGGGACAAGACATAATTCCTCCCATAACAAGCTAGTTTCTTTCTCAAGGTTTATTCATAACATTTCACTGTTTTGTCCAACTGTATTTGATTTGTTTTGATTCTGACAACCTTCACAGCCTTTCAATAAAAGGCAATAAAACTATCATAATTGCACACTACACCTTTTTTGAAAAATTCAGCAAAATCCCTCCATCCCTCCATGCTTCCATCTGTCCATCCAGTTATTTTGAAAACAGACAAAATAGTAGTAGATAACCTCCTTTGTAGAGATAAATGTATGTTATTTCTATACACTAGTGCTGCAAATATATTTGAATGCATTGTGCAGTTGGAATTCTCTTTGACTACTGCATTTCTACAAGCCAAAATATTATTTAATTCCGAAAAAATCAAAAGAAGCTTTTTTCTTTTAGTTTTCACTTTCTGGCTTTTTGATAATTCACTGTATTTTTTTGTAGTGCTTAGAAGTTTTACATTTGAAGTCTAAACTTTGCACATTGTAAGACCTTTCAGTTTAGTTTGGTTTAGATAAAGATTTTAATCAGGACTATGAACAAACTAAACACTGACTTATTAAAGTAAGGACTTGTATTGCACCTTACAGTTAAAATCAGATGTTTCACTCAATGCAAGGCAAAAAAACTTTATGATTAGCAATAAAATTTAGACAATTAACTTGCCTGATATTACTTAATAATTACAAGTTGGAATGGAAGAAAAATACATTATGCTTATCTTAGCTAAAATTAAACAGAAACTTATTAATCATTGTCTTTATTCTGGAATCGTATGGATGTTTTCTTTTTAAGAACGTTTGAAGTTTTAAAAATCCATAATCTGTAAATAATATCTCTACATTTTATTCTTGCTTCTTATAGAAGTGATGTGTTGTGCACTAAACACCAAGGCAAATTCCTTGTTGGCAATAAACTTGATTCTGATTCTGATTCTGATTCTGATAGTAGTTTGGAAAGGGGAAACTATGCACTGAAGCTGCTTTATTTTTTTCTGAGGGAGCCTGGTTCCGTTTTGCATCTCCTCTGGTCAATCGCCTCTTTATTCTCAGGTTATTTCTTTCAATAAGAGATTTAACTTGAAACTTTATCTGGCCTCAGTTTCCAGTAGACCATACATCACACCAATACAGATCATTATAACATGTATAAAAGAAAAGAAAAAACAACAACTTTTCTTTCTGCCTAGTTATCTAAAATCTTATAGCTGTAAGAAAGGTATGAAACCTAATACTTCATTTCTAGGTTCTATCATCCACGGCAATGTAACATTAAATAAAAATCATACTATGACCAGCAGAGTGCAGCATTGCTATCTGTTGGTAGTGCCTTGATCACACCACGCTTTACCTTCTACAGAGACAGCGGTAGTCTTTGTAGCGAGTTACAACGCACTGACTGAAGTGTTGTGTAAGGGGGGTGGGGAATAATGAGTGACAGGGGGTTAGATAACAGGAAGAGAAAGGATGAAGCAACACTGACTGACTGACGGGCAAGAGCAGAGAAACTTAGACGTTATAATTTGCTGCAGATCTGACAGGCGCCAGAAGATTAAAAATGAAATGCCTAATTTAATTTGTGTTACTTTCACAGTCACTTTACACTGTGTTTCATTATCAAAGTGTCATATCCCCTGTATTAAAGCTATCAAAATTGAATATCACACATCTCTCTCTCTCTATCCCATGCTTCTTTTTAATAGTGATAAAACATTATTGAATCATGACCAAAAAGACTTTCCTTAGATCTAATCAAAAATCAACTATCAAAAATCAATCTAAAATATGAGTATAACACCTTAACGTTGTTCTAGATTACATGTTTTGGAGCATATGAGCTAAAAGCCTAAAAGACAATACTAATTCAACCTAATTAGTGTATTAAAATGTCCTCAGCTATAACTGTTAGTATCTTTGATAATCTTACTAACCTTTGTGAACTGTCTTGTGCTTCTCTAGGACTCTATTCAAAGAAATGAGAAATATTATCGACTTATCCTTGAGAAGACAGCCCCCGACCGAGACTCGTGTCAGGGCCAGAGAACATCCAGGCTCTACTGCTTCATCATTCATTTAGTGAAAAAAGCTCTGTTTCCATATCTTTAAATGTATCACCACAGATTTAATCCTCTTCCTGGGGGGTTGGTAGAACACTTTTACAGCTAGAGGATCCCTGCTAATCAAGTTGTTCTCATTTGGATAGCTTCATTTTATAAAGATTTTGACAGATTAAAATAATACTGATGGAACCACATTATTGTTTTCATGTACACAGAATTAATTGGCTGCTCTTGGTCCACGTTAAGTTTTTCCTGGTGCTTCCTGTGCTCATCATATTAAGGATCTTTTGCTTCAACAATGATGGTAATAAGATTACTTTTTTATTTTCTTGCCATTTGAAGGGTAAACTGTAATGAAATCCATCTTTCAGTCGCTTACTGTTTGCCAAACAATAATTCTATAGAAGTCAAAATCCAAAAAAATCATCCCTCATACCAGTCCATGGTAAAAGTTTTCTTTTGCAAGCTTCTTCCTGCAACTATATTTATTGGAGCTCTGATCCTTCTTCACAGAAAGAAGCCTGTTAAGAATTCTTAATAATTACAAAAAAATCTTTCCAGTGTTGTGGAAATATTATCAGTTATTATGTGTAAACAGAAGGAGCCCTACCTATCAATGTTAATAAGATAATGCTGTTATAAAACTATTGTTGATTAGCTCCAATAGTTGTCCTACATTTCCAAATGAAAATAATGATTTACTATAAGAAACCAGTTTAAAAAATTTTTTTTTCCAAATGTTGTGAAATATTGAAATTATTTATGGGTTATCATACTATTAGAATCCCATATAAAGCTAAAGCTCTAAAAGGAAGGGCTGCAGGTTTATTACTATAGCAATTAATGTACAGAGCAACTCAATGTGCTTCATTTAGTAATATTTACATACAATAAAATACTAAGAATTTAAAACAGAAAAGGTAGTAATAAAGAAGAATATAATAAATAAATATAACAGTGCATAGTGGCAGATTACTGAAATGCAGCAGTAAATGAAGAGATTTCAAAAGATATTATCAATCTTTTTTTTTACCTAAAGACATTATGTCTAAGGGTGTTAGTGATAAGTGGACAAATTCTTAGAATTACTGACAGATAGATGGCAGTGTCTTATTCAGTCGATTTTCTATTAACTTAGGAAAAGAACAAACTAATATATTAATGTTTTTTTTGGAAATATACTCTGTTAGTGGACAATGTGTCTATGCACTTTCTCGAAACCTTCTGTCAAGTTTTCTGCCATTGTTTTAACAAAATAAGTGTGAATGTTTATTTGAAGTTCTGTTTTGTGGGCCCTGCTAGCTGCCACAAGTTGCGTCATCAGCTTTAACTCTTTAGTTTATTTTAGATCCACCAAGGGAGGAGATGATTCCCACGTGGGCATGTTTTATATAGCCCATAGATTTATCCTAATTTGTTACAAGGAAGCTTTTAGTAAGGAAGTCCCCTTAAACAATTTGTTAATGATGGCTGTAGCTTTTTAGCAACAACCTCCATGAGTTCTGTTTATACTGTTCACTAGATAAGGCCTTGAGCTTTATAACAACAATAACTTAAACTCCTTAAAAATCATAATCTTTTGTTTAATGCTATATGCAGTATTAGAAGGTGATTAAAATGTAATATATTTACTAAAGATATTTTACATTATCTTTACTGTTTAATCCAGAAATAAAGGTTTTAAATCTTGATTTATGGTTTCCTAATAAATGTAGAAATTCCTCAGAGTGAGAATTACCCTGGACAGGTCACCAGTCCATTGCAGTACGGAGACTGCCCTGATTAAGGTGTTCAATGACATTTGTATAAATTAAGACTCTGAAAGAACCACGGTGCTGGTATTGTTGGACCTCAGTGCAGCGTTTAAAAGAGCTTCTGAAAAACTGGGTCGGCCTTTCTGATACCGCACTGGACTGGTATAAATCTTACCTGAAGGACAGCAATTTCTATAGCTGTGTCTCATTTAGCTGGCTGCGTCCTTGGAAGGACGCATTTTAAGGCCGGTTACGTCATAACGCTGTGCGGAGGCTGTCCCAATTCAGAGAACGCTTAAAATGCAGCCTTCGAATGCGTCCTCATTTTAGCTAAATTTTGAGGA
>JAUZNJ010039378.1:0-10442 GCA_034780135.1 Jordanella pulchra | reverse complement strand
TGCCAATGGGACCCCCCCCCCCCCCGATGTTTAATAGCTATCAAACACCACTTCCTGTCAGATTATTGGTGAGGAATAAATTGACAGCACCTCTTTCACAAAGATTCAATCATTTTTATAGCTATTAAAAACAGTAAAAAATTCACTCCACAAAATACAATCTCCACTCTGACACTTTGCAAATAACTTCAACCCATTGCTACTGAAGAGTTCACCAACAAACTCCAAGATAGAGACTTCTATTCTATATACCAAGTATTTGTCAATGTCTATCATATATATATTATATATATATATATATATATATATTTCAATCTATCAAAATTCATAGTTATACTGCTGTATAGGTTGGAGGGGGGGGATTGATTGCAAAAGCTAAAACCAGACCCCAGCTTTACATCGTGTAGCTTAAAAATCACAAGGAAAGATAAAACAGTGCTTTACTTCAGACATACAAATCACATCACCTTTGTTAATGTTTTCAGAGCCTTGCAAAAGTATTCACACCTTTTTTTTGTCTTTTTTTTTCATGTTGGAAACCACAAGTCTCAGTTTTTAACAGGGATTTCCTATAAGAAAGAAAATGTGAAACTTTTCATTATTAGTTTGTTTTTTTCAATTAAGAAATGTCTCAAAAATGTGTCATTTTCCTGGACATTTGAGTCATTTAATTATCACCAAGAACTAATGTTAAAAGTATCATTCATACACTTTTTGCAATTATATTTTTAAAAAGTTCAACCAAGTAAAGATGGCAGACAGAAAGAGGAGTTGTTAAAATGTACAGATTCACATCAGGAAGGTCGATTCCTAGAAAACATTAGGCCTAAACAGACTAAAAGGGCTGAAACAAGGGCATCAATTCATTTGTTTGGAAACACTTTGGATTCCAAGACACTGATGCAGATCAATAACACATGATCTGATGGACAAATTAAAACTTTAATGTGTAACATGATGGAATAAGGAATTAAGTCTGGAAACTCCCAACATTTTTCTATTAGTCTCCAGACCTCATTATTGACATAATCAGATTTAAAGCTTTTTCCAGACATCGGAAAAAAGGAAACCTACCAAAACATGGCCGCCCAACCGACCAGTATCTAAACAGGACAGTTAGACACTGGGCTCTAAAGAAGTCCTCCCCATCTGTTAAAATAAGCAATGGAACGGTTTGAATTCAAACATATTCCTGTGCTAATTTGGCCAAGTTGAAGTTGAGAAGAATCTCACTGAAAGTCACTTAAGATCCCCAAAAAAAATAGCATGGAGGTTTGTGGTTGCAACAAGACAAAAATAGGAAAAGAAAAGAGTTGTGATTATCTTTGCAAAGCGCTGAATACCCAGTCCCAACCACCAGAGCCTTCTCTGGTCCTGAGCCGATGAAGACTGTGGTAGATGTGGACCTTTCTAGAGTAGACACTTAAAAGCCCCTGCAATCATTATTGTTTTCCTCCTCATTGAAACGCTCATGTATTCGCCTTGAAAGTCAACTCCTTAGAAATAAGAGAGATGGCCTGAGTGAAACTGTTGTAAAAATCTGGAGTTTATGAGCCACAGAGGCCCGAAAAACAAACACACACACAAAAAAAAAAAAAAACAAACCCTGATTTGGCTGGTTTCAGGAAGCGGAGCTACATGCAGTGACATCAGGAAAAATACCTCACAACCCTGCAGGTGATGGTAATGTGTGTGTTATTTTTTTATTGCTTTAAGAAACTACTACCTTCAAGTGTCTACTAAGCCACTCACAGTGCCACAACCGACGGTGAGGTCAGAGACTTTTTCACGTCCGAGCAGAACCAATAAATGAGCACATATAATATACACCATATTAAAAACAGCCGTTTAAAAAAAAAAAAGTTTAGGTGACGATTAAATGGGACCAAATCCGCATCATGAAGTCAGTTAAATAGCTTGAAACATAATAGGTTAGAAAAAAAAATAAAAACGTCACAATGTTTACTCCTCTTCAAAATGGAGGGAGGGGGGGTGCAAATGGCCATCTGAGAAAGGCAGGAGGGGTGTGTGTGTGTGATTGTTTTTAAGAAAAAACAGGTAAAGCAAACAGAGCGGCATCTGGGATTTTAGTCACGGTTATAAATAATCTTTGCTAATGTCCTTTAAGTCGTCTCATAATCTAAAGCGCGGCTCCGCAAACCTACGGACAGAATCACAAGGGATGGAGTGGACTCACAGCTACTTCAAATCCGAAATCCGTCCGGCTACAGGAGGAAAAAAAGGTCAAAAAGAAGAAGTGGGGGGGGGGGAATAGAGTTTGTGCAAATCATTTACCAAATAGTGCACTAGAACCACATTGCACACATAAAGCAGATAAAAATAGAAGCCGGTCGGCTGGATTGGAGATAACAGTGAGTCCACCGCAGCTGCAGCTAATCATTTGCTTTGCGTGAAGGGTGGCGTGGCGCTGTTGGCACTTGCAGTGGTGGCACTAACTATTGAGAAGCCGGCAGGGGGCGCCGTGGAGCTGTGACTGGGCTGCACATCTTTCGGGATGCCGCTGTGGGAGGCCAGTTGATGGCCGAAGGCCGCGCTGAACTGAGGGAGCTGCTGCTTGGGCTGTGTGGGCGTCAAAAGGTGATCGTGTGAGGAGGAGGAAGTGGAGGAGGACGAGGGGATAGGGGGAGCAGTTAAACCCGTCACGGCGCCCTGAGGGATCGCCGACAGAGCCGCCATCGGCTGCAGCGTTACAGAGTGGGTGGTGGCGGGCGGCGTGGACAGGGAGGTGGTGATGAGGTGACTCTCCGACCTGATAAGATTGCCGAACTGCGTGGGGTCTGTGAGAGGGAGGTTGTTCCACGTGGAGCGGGGGGTCCCCGGAACCCCGCTGAGGGGGACCTCCAGCAGCAGGGGGGTGTCTGTGTGGAAGGAGGCGGCGTGCGGGGACGATATGTGTTCGCTGTACGGGGATGGCACATGCTCGCTGCTGTAGTGGCTGCCCTGGGGAGTCGAGGCGGAAACCTCAGACTTCGCCAGGACATGTGTCCGAGAAAACGTCCTCTCCGTGACGGAGGTCTGCGTCAGCAGGGAGATGCTGGTAGTGGCCGCCGCAGAGGAAGGCGAGGTCAGGGTGGAGCATGACGGAGGGGGCTGGTTGGCTGACTGGGATGGCAGCGAAGGGGAGAAGTGGTCCCCGGCGGCCTGCAGCAGATTGTCCTCCAACTCCAGGCTGGTGAAGTTCTCAGCAGGGATGCGAGTGTTGAGCAGGTCCCCCATGCCGCCCGGTTGGACCGGGCCAGGAAACACCGTCAGGGCTCGGTGGTCCACTCCGTCGGCCGAAGCCAGATCTGCCATGGAGGTCAGACACACCAGCGAGTCTGGGTAGGAGCCCATGGCCTGCAGGGCACGGACCAGTTCCTCAGCCTCCTCCGTGGTAGGAAGCAGCTCCCCGTTCTTCACTGCAAAGACATTTCACATCAGAATGTCACTGATTCTGAATTATTCCATGTGAAAAACTGAGTATAAATAAAATGCAAGATTTCTACGGAGTTCAAGCTTTTGGACAAATGGGATGAGTATCAGCAACAAACTCTGTTTCCAGGCTGAGAAAATGAGTTCTAGAAAAGGTAGGAACATCGTACCACAGATGAGAAAATATCTGTTTCCTTCCATAATTATTCACTGCACCATAAAGAAACTAATACGAACCTTCAAACAAGTCAAAATCTTGCAAGTCATCAGGTAGCCGCGGTAACACATCTGAGAAATCCTCCTGGTTTAACTCCAGGTCATTTGGAATGTCTGCCATGTCGTTAGTGATGTCGTCAGGAAGTTCGTCTGTGCTCAGGTCAGGGGTCGAAGGGCTCCTGCAGCACAAACAGCATAAATAACAGATTAAAGACCCCACTTGTAGGTTTATATTTAGTTATAATCTATTTTTTTTTTTCCCTCTGAGGCGGACCTGATGCCAGCCTGCGAGGGCATCACAAGGCTCGTCAAGGGCATTCCCAGGTTTCCCTGCGGCAGCGCTGGAGGGATGGGTTTCTGGGGCCTCTGCGGCACTCTCCTTCGTTTCTTCTTGTGTTTTTTGGTGAGTGCTGGCGGTTTGGTCTTTTTCCGTGGCTTTCTCTGTTGCTGCTGCTGGTGCTGCACTCTCCGGTTGCCGTCGCCGCGTAGAAAATTATCCTGAGACAAATAAACGGCAAAAAAAAAAAATTAAATTAAGTATATATATATATATTTTTATCTTCGTTTTTTTGTAGACTCCCCAAAACATCATTGATCGACTGCCAAACTAACCATCTTTTTGGCGTGCTCTTCACAGAGCGGCGTCTGGTGCGTAATATCGAACACGGGGATGGAGCACTGCTGGCCGTCTGCAAATTTGGCAGTGCAACTAGCAAAGAGTTGCTGAGAACGATTCAAGAGTATGTCTTTATCAGAATATATAGGAAAAAAAAGAATATTCTGGAGAGAAAACATGATAGAATGAGAAGACTTTATTGAGGTGGAGTAAATAATCAGGGAAAAAAATAACAGAATTACATCCATTATTCTGAAAATGTAGCATCTAGCTCCAACATAAAGCAAAGCAGAGCAGAGGATACGCTGAAAACAGTGCTGAGTGAAGGGCAGAACTCTGTTGGTGCAGGTCTGGCCCTTGGTGGAGCCGGTACAAGTCGCCGCTTCTGTGCTCTGTGGCCTCGCTGGAGGGCCACTGAAACGACAAACACATCCTGGACTCAGCGCCCAACACTTCTCTGTTGACACAGTTACTAAACGTTTTACCAGAGACTGGTTCTTCCAGTGTGGAGATTTACCATGAAGAACTGTGAGAGTTTCCACCCAGCTCCTGGATCAGCTGCCCCGCACAGTCAGGGTTGCTGTTGGCGGCGTGCAGCAAGGCTTTCCGGAAGGCATAGCGATACCTCTTCTGACGGATGCTCGCCCTTTCCTGTCTGCACATGTGCTTGTATTTCTCCCGCAGGTAGGAGCAAAGCCGCAGGAGGCGCGCTCTACGCGAAGAGCTGCCGTCGCCTTCCAGGCTGCAGGGGGAAAAAAAATATTTAAAAAAACACAAACATGACGAGATGTTTTGACTTTATAGGTTTAAGCACTTTAAAAGGACGAACCCTTTCTCCGGTCTCCACAGACTCTGAAAAGGAGCAACTCTCTCCACATCCTCTTCGTCATCATCTTCGGCACTGTCTTCTGACCAATCCAGACCTGGAACAGAGCTGTTTAGATCAGCTCATCTACCTCAAAAAGCTTATTTGGGCTTAACAGATCTCCCTGTAGAGAAAATAAAGCGTTTCAAAGCATTAAGGTAAGTTACCTAGATGAGAGAAGAGATCTCCGTGCTCTCTCTGCCTCTTGGCGCAGAGCTGCACCAGGTGTTGCAACCTAGCAAGGCAGTGAGCAGAGGGTGAGAAGGCCGTGGGCTGCATGATGACCATGTGCCTCTGATTGGTACTGCCACCATCCTTGCAGGAGACAGGCGGTTGAGTCACAGCGGAAGGAGTTTTCTTGCTGAGCGATGGTCCAAAATATTGCGCTGAACTGGGCAATGCGTTTGTAGGCATCCCCGGAGGCAGAAAGTTGACTGTCTGAGGTGGTGGAGGATTGCATAATAAACCCTGCTGCTGTGCTGGGAAGGAGAAGGACCTCACGCCGCATTGCTGAGGTGGCTGTAAATGAGCGTTGAGCGGCGACGAGGGGTGGATGCGCGGAACCGGGGAGATCGTAAAGTGCTCAGGCGTTGGCTGGAAGAGTTCAGTGTCCTGGGGGAGTTTCTGGTTGAGCGCCAGCCGACTCTGTAGCTTCTTCTTGATGCTGCTCCCCTTTTGAGGGGCGCTCGCCTCCTCTCCGTCCGTCTCATCCTCATAGAAGGCAAAAGGGTCCAGGAGTTCGCCATCGGCGAGGGGTAACAGGCGTGAGCAGGGGGGAGATGGTGGAAGTTCATCTATGCCATTGGTCGCTCTCAGAGCTAAAGAGGGCACAGTTATGTTAAAAGCCACCGACTCCAGGTGAGCCCGAGGACGCATTTCCTCTAAAGCATCATGTTTTTTCTTGCGTTCCTTCTTCGGGATAAAGCCAAGAACCTGGAGGTGGCTGTTACAATATCTGAAAAATAGGAACCCACCCCCAGGTATTTAGAAAACAAAACTGCTGGGTTTTTTTATAAGCAAAACTGTGTCAAACCTGACTGGAAACCCACCTGCGATCCTCAGACTTGGGGATAGGGTTGGTGCATCGCTGGCTGTTGTATTTTGCCACATATTCACACTGCTTGAAAGGAGCCGTCTTGTCCTCTAGAACGTGCCGGATGCAGAACGCATAGCCATTTAGCCGGCGCTGCTTGCACAGCTTTGGACTATAGGAGCACAGCGGCTTATTGTCCACCTCTGAGAAGTGTATGTGTTTGCCTTCATACATCACGTGACTCTTGTCCTTGAAAACATCAGCTGACAGAAAAACAGAGGGGAAATAAAGATACATAAAAAGAATACATTAAAAAAAACTCTATACATCTTCTCTTTAACTCTGACCAGCTCCCTCATCCCTGCTTCAGAAATGAATCCTCTCTACATGATGCCACAAACATGTAGTTGCTGTTTTTGTGACTATGCGCAAAATTTGTTTTTCAAACAGTATGGTTCATGTAGACTCATATCAACCCAGCCTATCAACACTGATAAGAGATGCTGCCAAACAAAATTTCACTGTAACCATACAATTATAATAATAAATCTAACTTTTCTCCTAAAAAACTTCCCCTATGTTTCTTTTACCCTTAAATACAAATGGATCGACCATCTTTTTTATTTAAAATAATATATCAAATATCTGTGTCCTTTTGAGTTAAGGGCCTTTTTGCGTTTACCTAAAGCACAAACTACAAATAAGTACCTGATGCTTGGGGTTATAATCACACACAAGGTGAAAAGGTAAAAATAAGAGGATATGTTCAAATATGAAACTGACTCTTAACTCTTGATGTTGATTAAGAAATGTAGAGCGGATTTCTTCTGGTTTTTTCGCAATCTAATAATTTATTGTGATGCATCTAATGATGGATTACTGCACACTGTAAATATCACAAAACACAGATGTTTCAAAAAGTCAAACTACTTTTAACAGTTATTTTCTCCTTCCAGTCAGTCGGATCTGATATTTAAAAATCTCTTAGGGCCAAATGTATGATAATTTCAACAAAGATTTAAAACGTATCGATAAGGAAATTGTACGACGGGGGATGTGAAAACAGTGAGAATGTAAGGAACAGTGACTTCAGAGTAATTTTTGTGCTCAGGATCAAGCACATGCTATCTTGGTCATAGTGATAAAACAGTGTGATTTTATTTTTAGCTGAGAAAATTTTTCTGACAAAATTCTGTATTATTATATAAAAATATTAACAAACAGTGGGAATTTTAATTGAAATTTTTAATTATGGATAATTCTTGTTATTCAAAAGAGCCAACTGATGTTAAGTTAGCTTTAACTCCTACATGAATACAGTTAGCTTGTTACATTAGCTTAGCGGACGACAGTAGGCTCTAAAACTTTATACAGTTACGACACTAGTACATTTATATCTATTATTTTCCTGTCTCTCGTATTTTATAAGTTTAACTTCCACATATGTTAGTGAGATATACAAGTTTTCAACAGAGACTAAACAAGAAAATCAAAATGTTCAGGTTAGCTAACTAAGCTAAAAACAGAAATTAGTAGGCGGTAGCTAACCAGGAAACGGAAACATATCCAAACAGAGGTCCGTTTCCAGTTTAAACCTATTTCGAAAAATATATGCATTTAAATAATATATCAGCCACAGCTTGTCGAGACCCATTTTGATAATTTAACACGATGTAAATTAAAACACTAATGGTGAAACACTTAAAACAAAGGGTGTAGATACGAGGATTAGGGCCCGTTCCACCGAGGCCTTTGCATTAGTCGATATGAGTAGAAGCCACTGTCATTACATAATATGACATTAGCAGGCTGTAAGAGACTGAAGTGTTTAATTTACGTCACTTTTTTATAACAAGGCCAACCTGAATCTAAGTATGATCTAAAAACTAGGAGCAAATACGTTTAATAGAAGAGGCCTATAAACTCGATTGGACGGCGGCCTTTAGTAAGCAGCCAATCCCTTTGACGGCAGTGCGATGCGGGCACCCTCAGAAATCGATGCCGAGGCTGTTCATGACTCCGCTTACCTTGAATAGGTTTGGGCTGTGCACGGTATTCGCTCCAGATAGTCGGCCGAAATGTCTATTAGAATCAGCTAAGCTACTCGGGCATCGATAATCCAGGTAGGATGGTAACGGCGGTCTTCATCGAGCTCGGATTTTCTTGAAATAAGGACCCATGTAAATATAGGCTACCCAGCGCAAATTACAAGCCGTAGGTAGGCTGCTGAGGACATTTGTTGGATCCACAACAGACTCCTCACAGCACCACTACAGGCACTGCGGGGACATGACAACAGGGCGCTCAACAACAACAACCTCTCCTACCATATTGGAAATGTAACTTTGTTAAAATCCATGCAATGTGCAACTATGATGGTGTGAAACGAATTATTTTATGCATGGAGGACAGTGCGGTTCACAAGTTCGACATGGACACAAATGAGTCCAGCAGAGGGTAAAAAAAACAATCCACCTGGACTCCGACTTTCATCGTCCACATGAGTTATCAGCCCTCCTGCCACAGTTGCCCCGCTGTTCACTGATGACAGATACAGTGTCAATCATAAAGAGACTCCCATCTAGAAAACTTCAATAGGTGTTAAATAAAATAACATTTCAGACCATTTCCAAAAGTACAAACTTAAGAGTTAAAACCATTTATTTGACTTGCTATATTTTTTTTTTCAAAAATATACACATAAACTTTTCATTCTATTTACCTAATAAAAAACATTTTTTAACATTTTACAGAAAAAAATAAATATACTCCTTGATTATTTCACAGTTTTAGGTCACATTAGTTAAAATGAGAGAAGGTATTTAAAGTGCATCTCAGAATTTCTATCAAATACCAGCTGATAATAATCATATTTTAATACAAGAGTTTGGACAATCCCCCTATTATAGAGCATTGATTGCACTGTTCAAAACAGTATGCATATAGTAAATGTGCAAATGTAAATGTTGTGCGTATCATTTGACAGCTATCTGTTGTCCTTTAGCAAATTGCTGGCTCCTCCACAGCTTGTGCCCCCTCTGTGACAGCTTTCACACATTTCGCCATGGTCTGGGAGGCTCTGCTTATGGGATCTGTGGGTACAAATTAAAAGTAGATTTCAAATGGGAATCTCTGCCTGAAAGACTTTAACAACTTACTCTAATCTGAAAGTAAAAAGAAAACTTAAACAATATATTTGACACACACACACACATATATATATATATACACATACTTTTGACCTGCCATGATAATTTGCAGCACCTATGCAAACTTTTTAATACCCTCATTTTAACAATCTAAAAAGCACTGAAGCTTATTCCAAAAAAGAAGAAATGTGGCTGTATTCAGTTATTGTAATCTCAAGAAACATCGAACCAGACATTTTTCCACAAACATGATCTTTTATGGTTTAAAAAGGAACTATGAAGCTAAATCCCATTTATCGTCATGAAACACCATAAAAATGATATGATGGAAAGGCTTTGTGGGATGTAAACTGTGAATATAAGTAAATATTATATTGTAAATATTGTTCTGTTTAATTTTGTAAATAGGTATCAGTCTGTGCACAAGAGAAATCAATGTTTTTTTCTCAGAGACACTTTCATTCTAATAGAAAAAAATATACTTTTCAAGAAAGGCATGTGTGATTTAGACAATCACACATGTTCATAAACAGCTGCATAAATGATCGTAATTTTATAAGGATCCCACCAAGGATTCCACAAACTGGGAAGTGTTAAGGAAAGGTCAGTGGTAACACTTATGATTTTATATATGTTTGTAATTTTCACCGCTGCAAGATTCAAGATTTCTCTCCAATGTCAACTTTTGGTATGAAAGCTGTGCACTCTTTTATACACGAAGGCCCTGGTGTGTAATATCACAGAGATGGAGCACACCTGGTGATGGTGAAAGAGAAAAACCTTTTCAACATGGATTTAGTGGAGAGTTGATGGCTTGAAATGAAACTTTTATCAACTGGTAATAAAAATAAAAATTGCTTCAACTAAATATATGCATTTATTATTGTCCTACTCATGGTTTTGTTTTTATTCATCTGTAATCAAATTAGATTTATAAGCATTTTTCAGAGATTATACTTCTGCAATCAAAGATAACTTTATTAAATGCTTTTTACAAATCTGAACTGGGGTGGCAACATTTTTTTATACATCCTTCAATCACATGGGAGCATCAAATCAGGGGATCCGGTAATAAATTCTAAATCTATCCAAAAACACAGCCGCAAAAACTACTTCCTGATTTAAAAATAA
>JAUZNJ010039377.1:0-10757 GCA_034780135.1 Jordanella pulchra | reverse complement strand
GCTGTTGGGGGAGACGGGGGAGACCTCCGGGACGTCCCCAGGAGCGCTGCGAAGCACAAACACAGGCGGTCAGAGAGTACTAGTTTTTCAGATTTTTTTTCTGATTTTTTTGCCCAAATGTATTTTTTTTTAGGAATGTTTTTGAGTTGATTGACAGACTTGATCCAGTAATATCAGTAAAACATGGAACAAAACAACCGACTGATGTAAATTCAACCAATAAGTTACAGAAACCTAACAGAGTTTCTATCAGCATGAAAATATTTTAGATGTGGGCTGATAATCTCCAACATCAGGTTTTTGCTTATTTCAGCCGTTTTCTGCGCACAGCTCAATAGAAATGCTGCTGGAGAAAGAAACCTGCAAAACAGGATCTGAAAAGAAATTCATTAAACTTGGTCCCTCTGGAAAAAAAAAAAAAAATATCAGAAAAAGTAAAAAAAAATAATGGTTTTATTTTCAAGGATTGGCGTCTTTTATAACAGCTATCAAAACTCTTCCAGGACTTTGAACTTATTTTTCTCCAAACTTCTAAACTTCAAGGATTTAAAGGAGCCCTGGAAACCTGAGGATGATTCCCACTCAGTTCCCACTCGGTTCACTCAGATGATGATGTCATTGCTTTGAGGTCGACTTGCCTTCATTTTAGGAAACATGAAGCCTGAGGAAAAAAACCATCTCTACTGTGAGGTACGGCAGTGGCAGCATCATGCTGTGGAGTTGAGTTACTGCTGCAGGGACAGTTCTCACGACAAAAGGTTATTGAGGCTAAAGCCTGGAGATAAACGGACCAAGACCAGAACCTTTTGAACCAAATCAGTTTAAAAAGAAGTTCTGCTGAATCCTGAGACGACCAGAGATTCTGCTGTTTATCCTAAAACACAGAAAGTTCATCAGCTCTCACTCACTCTGTGTGGTTCCTGCTCCCAGCGGGGGGCGCGCGCTCCTCGGCGCTCGGTGAGGGGGAGTCTCTCTCTCCGGCCAGCAGAGGCAGGGCGGCGCTGGAGGAGCTGTTCTCCTCGGAGGAAGAGGCGGAGCTGTGGGAGCGCTGAGGAACCTGAAGGCTGAGGTGTTGCTGACCGCGCCTCTCTGGGAGCTCAGGGGGGAGGCAGGGGGAGTGTGTGTCCCTTTTCAGCCCAACAACCTTTCCTAGAATAAAAACATACAGAAAACAGGAAATGATTCAGACCGAATGAAACTCAGGGTCTATTTTTTAGTTCACCTCCAGCAGAAGGCAGTGACTGACAGCTGCAGCGTTTCCCACATAGAAACCATCCGCGGCTAGAAAAGAAACAAAGCCTTAATCTCTGCAGCTTCCTACCGTCCACTTTAGGCGTTTCCTTGGTGATGATCCACTCCCCAGGCTGCAGCAGCGACTGGCCGTAGCACATGTCCGACTCGGCGCCTGACGAAGAGGATGGCGTCAGCTCCTCCAGCCTGAAGAAGTCCAGACCCATGTTGGTTCCTCCAAAGAACCTGCAGCCTCCCAGGCAGCCACAGCGGTTCCGGCTTCGTTTGGTGCGAATGTTGGCGTCTTCGGGCCACAGGAACCAGAGCCTGGGAGGAAGAGGAGAACGTTACAGAAGGTGATGATGAGGGAACCTCCCCTTGTGGAGATGATCAGGATGTAATTAGTGGACCGGTGTGGTTTAGGGGCCGAGCATCATTTAAATTAGAGAAAGGACTGCAGGTAAAAACCCTTTGGAGCAACAGAGCTGATGACGCTTCTCTGCTGCATTATGGAGATAAACTGGATTCCAGCAAGGTTTCTATGTGCAGCAGAATGTAGAAATATGTTTGAAAATGCGAACCTCAAACATTCACTGATGTGTAAACAGTTGTTCTGATTTACACCATTTAAGCTGAACAATAATAATATTAATAATCTTTGCATATAAACATTCAGAAACCGATCCGCTTTCTGTGCTCACAACTTTTAAGACATTCAAATAATAAAGAAAATACTGTCAGCTGTTTAGTTTTGATAAATTAAAATATCACATGGATTCTGCCATGTTTGCGCTGCAATGCATTCTGGGTAAATGACGAATGCTAAGTCTTGTAGCTGTAGCTCCGTGCAGCTAAAACATCAATGAGCATCATTAAACGTTTTTAGTTTGAACCACAGAGCGTTGAAACGGGTGACTGGCTGCTAACAGACGCACTTTAAAGAATCTAAAAGTCCTGGAAGACTTTAAAGACGAAAACAGCAACAATGTAAAAATAAACCTGCTTTGATATCAGCATCAAATTCAGCTTTACAGTCAAAAATACGGTTCATTGAAAAACCTGTGAATTGTAGGAGACTGTAGTTCATACGAGTGTTATCGGGGGGTGAAAACTCTAAACCGGCAGGAATATTTGGAACCACGGAGCTGCAGACCATCAGCTGGACGTCCTGCGGGCAGTGAGTCGATCCACAGAGGAGGGACTCTGCCGCTCAGAGTCTCTATCTGAACAGGAGCGGTTTTTATTCCACGGCTGAACTCACAGCTACTAAACACTCAGAGCTGGGGAGCGGCGTGCAGCACCTTTTGGTTTGGGCATCGTGCAGCTCCAGAAACTGTCTCTGGACTTCACACTTGGCCGGGTGGTCGGCGGCCAGGGCGATATCCGCCGTGATGAGGTTCAGGTTGACCGAACCCGCCTCCAGCCAGAAGGAGCGTCGCAGCAGGGGGGGCTGACCCTGACCGGCCAGCTGCTCGATGTACTGCCGGATGTTCACGTCCTGCACCACGGCGCTGATGCCCTCCCCCACCGCCTGGTTGTGCAGGTTGCAGTTGGCGACTCGGACGACACCCGTCTGGAAGAAAGCGAAGGTTTTGTGTGAACATCATCCCACCTTCAGTGACCCAGAAACGTCCGTGGTGCTAATTACCCTGACGTTGGCGGCACAGCCGTGCTCCACAATGAACAGGTCCACTCCGTCCACGGCCAGCCGGGTCATGGTGTACTTCAGCTCCTCGGATGTGCGGCAGTGACCGGGCAGACAGCTCAGCTGGAAGACAAACACTCCTCAGAGACAGACTCCGTTTCCTCTTTTCTTCACTAACCAATCAGCCTCTCTGAGCTCTGCTGCTGATGGCGGCTGGACAGTGCTGGATGTCAGAGACGGACTCCAGCTGCGTTCTTTATCAATGAAAACATTTCAACGCCTAAACATTTGGTTGTTCTTTGCAGACAAGGTGAGAAACATTCAGCCATAAGGACCCAGTTTAACAGCTTCTACACTGCAGAGCTACAGGAAACAGACCAAGTGGCAACAGGAAGTGGACCCTGAGCGCCACGGTTTGACATCCTGGGACATTAAAGGTAGTTTGATCCGACCGTTCAGAAACGACCTGATTTCACTCTGGGCTCCCTGATTAAATGCAACAACATTTATTACTCTAATGCATGATTTAATTATTTTTGTCACTGTTTTTTATCAAGAATTATATCATAAAATTCTATAATACACTATTAAATAATTAAATGTCCTATTAAATAATTAAATAATTGCATTTATAATAATGTATTAAATATTGAAACATTATAAAAATAATCAAAAAAGGAACATAAAGTTAAAATGCATAAATGAATAAAGCGTTTATCATTTTAGCAATAAAAGTTATTAATTAACAAACGAATCTAAATTTGATTGATCTTATCGATCGACTAATGATTTATTGATAAGCAGTGATTTGAAGGCCTAAAGTATATGCTGCATAAAAAAAATTACTACATTATTATACCTTAATTTATTGTTCCATCTGGAATAAATAATGATTAAATAAACCAAAAAAATGTTTATCTTACATATTGGACATAAATGTAAAATATAACAAAGAAGGAACTTACTAGGTGACTGAATAAAACAGAAGATGAATAAAAATGTGACACTCTTGTGATTTCCAATCACCAGAGATGTAGAGCTATGATTACCAGACGGGGTATGACGCTCTGACATGCTACATCACAGTTAGCGTCTGGAGAGACGACGTCCTGTTAGCAGAGCTTTTAAACGGGTGGTTCTGGTTCCTCTTAGAGGAAAGTTAAACTTTGACTCCATGAAGAGCTTTAACTCACAGAAGCTAACTATGCTAACTGTTAGCACGTCCTTTTCTTCTATGGTAAAAACATTATGTTCCTTTTCTGTCATCACATCCTCGCCTTTCACCAGCAGCAAAGAGAAGAGCGACAGCATGACGAAGCAGGATAGTGGGAGGCATTCAGGAGAGAACTGAAGAAGTTTATATTTATTTTTCTGGATCATTGGATCCATTAAACAGTGGAAATAATCCGGACCGGACTCTGGATCCATTCATGGTTCTGCTCCATCATGTTTCCACTCTGGTTCCGCTCTGCTTTATAACGAATAACTGCGCCCTCTAGTGAGAGGGAGGGTGAGCGTCAGAGCGCCACTCACTGGCCTGGAGGACACATCGCCTTTCTGGTTGAATGTCGGTGAGTAAAGGGCTGACCTGGATTTGTGCCCAGAACTGATTGAACATTGTTTGGATCGGTGCGATCATGTTTCCATAAATCATGTTTCCATACTTTTGCCGTCTGTTTGTACCTTGGCGTCACAGATGCGCCGATCGACGCCATGCTGGCAGATGATGCAGGGCTTTGGCTGCTCCAGCTGGAACTCTCGAGAAACCACGTGGAAAACAAAAGTCTCCGCCCACTCGATCATACTGGCCAACTGGAGTGGAAAGAGTCAACGGTGAACCGACAAAGCACGAATGCAGAGCAAAGGTAACAGAGAGTCACACACCTGAGGAACCGTGACCCTGCCGCTGAGCGCCCCGGCCTGCACGTCGATGAGCCACGCGTACTCCAAGGTGTCGCTGGCCACCGGGAGGCCCTGAGCGGAAAACATGGCGTGGGCCCTCATCTGCAGCCCGGAGAGGCTCAGGTGGCCGTCTCTCAACACTCCGTCCGCCGTGGGGCGCTGAGAAGAAACATCAACAAACCGTCACTTTCAGAACACGGAGTGACGGTTTCCTCTAGAGCCTGTTAAACAGTCATTTATCATCTGAGTGCAAAACCTGAATTGATATTTTTACAGTTTGTACTTTTTTCCATATTTTGTATTTTATTCTTATTTTAGTTTTGCTCATGTTTGGGGGAGATTGAATCTTATAAATTACATTCTGTATAAATCCTGTTTCACCATCTGCACTTCAGGACCTCATTTCTGTTGGTCTGTGAGCAGAACCGGTAGAACCGGGTCTGGTCCATGTGGACGTAAGCGACAGCATTTCTACTGGTCTGAACTCAGACCGACCAGAGAAATAAGAGGTGAAATCTGTCAAACATTTAACTGGTAAAACACAGCCCCCCCCCAAAAAAAATCTGGAAAAAACTCATTTAAAAAAATATTTGGAAAAGTATCAGAAAAATATTTTTACAGTTTTCTAATTTCCAATCTTAAATATTTCTTCAATATTTTCTTTTCTTTATTATTTGAAATGTTTTTGGGCAGCTGAGTTAATTTTCCAATCCCATTCAAAGATCACATCCCCTACTAGTCTGTGGACAGACTGATGCTTGTTGACTCAGATTCGTTTTTTTAAGAAAAATTTTAATCTGGGGAAAAAAAACAAAAAAAAAACAAGTTTAAAAAATAATAATTTGAAAAAATAAAATCTGAATAATAGCAGCAAACTGTAAACATACTGGATGAACATTTGCATACTCTATAAATTCCTCTGAAACACTTTTTTTTTGACAGAGGAGTTAATCTTTGAAACTAGTTATTTGCTTTCAATAATACTGGACCGAACTTCTCCCCATACCCCCGTATGAAGGCAGCGTTCTGAACGCAGCGGATCGGTTACCTGGTAGTTGTCGCTGACGAAGATGTGAACGGGCGACAGGATCATCTGCAGCATCGTCTCCTTGTAACCTTTCTTCATTTCAAAGCAGAGTCGCTCCAGGAAGCCCGACGGGCCTTCAGGACCTTCGCTGCTGCAGTGCTGGAAGAACCGAACAGCCAATCAGAATCTCTTTCAAGCTTCAGGCAGAGGTGAAGCGGACCGGGCCTCACCACTGGCAGTCGGCCGTGGACTTTATAGAGGTTGATGAGCACGGTGATGTCCCAGGGTCGCAGGTCCAAAGGATGGGCGTCTGAGCCGTCCTTCTGCTCGCTGTCGTCCATCCAGCCGAGGCCCGAAGACGTCGCCGTGGACAGAACTGGGCTGGACACGGCCTCCTCAAAGTCTGTGTACATGTCGTCTTCCCCGAAGTAGTTCTCCTGTAGGAAGAAGAGCACGACGAGTTCAGAAAGCAACTTGGGAGGCGGGAGATGCTGGAGGGGGAGCGTTCTGCAGACCTTGATGGCTATCAGGGCTCGCAGCATCGGCCCGTAGAGAAGAACCTGAGAATCTGGGGAAATCTCCATCTCCACGTGAAGTCTGTCGGGTGGGAGCTCCGACGGGTCGGCGGGGACTCGGCTGTGTGCGGCCGAAGCGGAGCTGGAGGCGTAGCGTGGAGCCGAGCTCTGCTCCGGCGGCCGCAGGGCCGACAGCATGGACTCCTCCATCTCAGAGACTACGGGTTGAAGCACGCAGAGGTCAACCAACAGCGAAACCATGGAAACAGCGAGACTGGCAGCAGCAGAGAGCTTACATGACTGTTTGAGCTGTTCGTCTGCCTTCTGGGGATAAATGGGGTGCCAGGTGTAGTCGATGATAAGCAGGAAGTTCGGCACGCTCCAGCAGTCCACCCAGCCGGCTCTGAGGAAGAGATGACAAAGACACAGAATCAGAGTCCGTCCACAGCAGCGCTGCATCATCTGAGTGGGTTTCCCTCTTCGTGGGGGGGGGGAGGTACAGGGCACTGCTGTCTGTGGCCTTTAGGAGGCGCTAAACCTGGAGGTCGGTGGTTACAGGCTGCAGCTTAAGAGACAAACCAAACATGTCGGCCATGATGGATCTACTGGAGCCTCACATAGAAACTAGGTTCCAGTTCTAGCAGGACAAAAAACCTAAAATAACCAGGAAGTTTTGGATGTGATGATGACTGATGGTGCAATGAGCGGTTTGTGCGAGCAGGCGGTCCAGAAGCTCACTCTGCGTGGGTCATTTTCCTCCAGCGGGGCTTCCCGGGCTTTGGAGGAGGCCCTCCCTGGTTCTCCCCGGAAACAAACATGTCTGGGGGCAGCTTGATGTTCTGGTAGTCTTTGGCCAAGGTGAGGAGGGGGTAGCGGCTCGGGTGGCACTCTGGCAGCGACAGTCGCATGTCTGTATCTTCGGCCTGAGGAGGACAAGACAAGACGATGGTCAGAAAACGTCCAGCAAGCTCCATCTGATGGAAAACAACAACAGCAGATCGATGCTTTTACAGCTGGAAGCAAAGCGAAGCGGCGGGGGCGGGACTCACCCTGAGGCTGAAGCGGGTGTGGCAGGTGGTCGGAACGAACTCGTTGAAAGGCAGAGTGAAGTCTATATTGAGCGTCTCGCCACAGGCTGCCAGGTACACTGCAGACAATCAATAAAGTAATTGATTATCCTGCCTGCTGGAGGATTAGGGACTGGACTTCTGCTTCCAGTACACGGAGTCCGTCAGAGCTTCGACCAACAGAGTTTAACAGGATTTAACACAATGCAGCCACTGATCCCAAAGCTCCCAAAATATAACACTGATCAGGACGATATGAAACCTTTTAGGAGAGGATACTTACACAGGATCCCCACAATACGACAGAATATGAAGGAAAAGCAGATTTATTTCATTAGAAACCGGAAGTATAGATTCATTACATAAAGGATTGCGTCTTTCAAGCGTTTATGTCGACTTTATCAGGTGAATATGGCTTCCAGCTGACGACAAAAATAGAAAAAGGTCAAACCAGCTAAAAAGGAGGCTTTGAAATGCTGACCTGTTTCAACTTAAAGAGACATTTTTTAAGATATTACTGGAAGCAAAGAACGCTTTTCAAAATAGGAAATTTGAAAAAAATGATTTTCAAAAATAAAACTTTTAAAAATGTATCGGTCATAAAAGATGATTTATAATCTGAGTTCAAAGAGTCCAACAATAATTTGCTTCAGTTCGATTTAATTTCTTCAGATTTCTTTTTAATCCCTTTCTTTAATAATTTCTCATATTTCACCATTTGGGTGGAACAGCTTTTCTATTGGATGTATAGAGGGTGAAACCAGTAGATGAAAACCTATAACGAAAAACTTAAAAATGTAATAGTATTTATGTAACATTGAACTTTTTTTGGTTAAAACTTGTTTGCATTTCAGTCCAAAGAAACCAACTTTGTATGGAGCTAAATTGATGCCATAAAGATTATTCAAAAACATTTGAAACTGAAATAAAAAGAAATGCGATGAGGTGTGAAATGATGACTGACAGCTGAGACACCTGGAAAAAAAAAATAAAAAGCTCCCAGGTGTTGCATTCAGGAACCGTGGGAACTAGAAACATCTTTAAAACAATGAAGCATGCCACTTTACAAAACCTTCACATAGACATGGAATATTGGTCAGGGACGTTTTGTAGTTCCAAGGGTTCCTGAATGCAACACCTGGAAATAGTTTGTTCAGCCATCTGTCTGTCATCAATCTTTAACCCATGTAAGTCCTATTTTCATTTTCCTAATAACTTGTTTCCATTTTAAAAAACTAAGTGATTTTGAACCCCTCCTATGGCTCCAGATTAGCTCCAGAAATCGAAGCCTCACCGTTCTCCTGCTGCTTGGTGGAACAATCGATCCAGTTGTGCTGGTTTGCTGCCCAAATCATCTCAAACTGATGGAACAGGATCTTGAACTTCCAGGAATACGGGACAAAGGAGTAGATGTCAGGGGCGCTGTCACTCGCCCAGTCCTTGATTAAATCTGAAAGGAGAACAGGAGCCGCTTTGGATGCAGTCAAATCATTTAGAAAACGTTCTGATCGTATGGAAGCACTTATGTCCCAAATAGAAAACAAACATTTTGAAAAGTATTTCTTAATTCTATTTAAAATAAAAAAATAGCTTTGTTGTTCTTAAAATGAATTTTTTTATTAATCATTTTAACTTGAAGACTATACTTTATTTATTATTTTAATGAATACACAAACTAAACAGTTTGCAATAGAAAGTGAAAATTGTTTTCCAATGATCTACTTTTTAATTTTATTCATGTTGCCAAATGCAGCTGGTTTCGACAATAAAAAAAGCATCTTTATTATTCAGTTTTAATTATAAAATTTAACATATTTTAATCGATTTGTGACTTTTTAACTGGGACGTTTCTTGAAAATCAAATATAAATATTACTTAATTTCTTAATTGAATTGCTTTTGCGAGTCAGAAAATGCAGCTTTGTTTTTAAAAATGAAAAAGATGCTTCCATGCGTTTGCAGGACGGCGTCCCTGACCTGTAAAGAAGTTCTTCTGAGCGTAGATGAAATGGTAGGTGGCCTTGTAGACCTCGATCTCACACTGCCATGACTGCGGCATGTTCCACACGCGGGGGTAGCTGGCGATCACATGGAACTGGAACAGAAAGAAGGCGGCTCGGTTTTCGCACGGTTCCCATCAAACAGCTCTGGGGGGGGGGGGAGGCTCCGTTACTCACAGCCAACATCTCGGCCTCCAGGAGGGTCCTGTACTGCATGCTGCTGGTGGTGTCCACATGGAGCAGCTGACCTTTGATGGTGGGAGAGTAGCCTGAGGGCAGAAACAAACACATCAACAGAAGGAACCAAAAATGCTCGCAGCTAAAACCTGCAGATCGGTTCCTGTGACGTCTGCTGCACATCTAGAAGGTGAGGAGAGCGGGAGGAAATCTCATCCGAAATCATTCCTAGACTCTCTGAAACACCCGGGTTACACTGTGGGACGGCCGAAAGCCCGACATCTCACCACCGCCTGAGTTTAGCTTCGTTTAAAGTGAACAATGTGAATAAAACTACTAAATAAAAGGAAGTCAACAACCAGATGATTTTATAAAGAAAAGCATCGAATCAAAAGCTAGACAAACCCAAAAGTACATCTTCTGTCCGTCATGATTGGAAAGGTCAGACATCTAGTTTATGGCGATAAATGCTGCGACTGTTTCACAACTTAACCACAGCAGATCAAACAGGTTAAAAATGTGCTGTTTTAAGGTGCAATTAACCACATTTGTTGCTCCTGTTAACACGTGTCCAAAGTTTTCCATGGATATGATGATGAGCCTCAGGGCTTTTTTTATGAAATGGTTCATTTGGCAAATTGAGCCAAATTCTGTGCAGTTTATCGTTTTTCTTGGCCATTAAAAAAATATATTTTTTTAAGCATCAAATTTCTTCCATGTTCACCTTTTGTATAAAGAGGAAAAACAGTGAGCAAACAATGTGGTGAACCGGTGCGTCCTGGAGATGAATGGCGACCATAAGCCCCGCCCATCGTGTTTAATGCTTTTCTCATTGGCTTCCAACTCATTTCTATTAGAAACGTTGCTGCAGAATGTCGACCAACAAGAATAGACTGGAAGAATAAAAAATCTGATTTCTCTCACTACAGCCGGGGTTTGGTTAGAAAAGGAGAGGGGAGGTGAAATAAAGCAGAGTTCATACCAGGTATGAAAGACTTAGGATTTAAACAAGGGGAACATGAAGGTTTAGTTAAATGACAAGACCTTTGAACTGACAAATATGACAGATCAGGGAGTGACTTCTAACAGAAGAGGGACTTTAACAGAGATATGATGCAGATTTGATGTTTCAGGGCAAGGGAATACAGTTGTGGTCAAAAGTTTACATACACTTGTAAAAAACATAATGTCATGG
>JAUZNJ010039376.1:0-10758 GCA_034780135.1 Jordanella pulchra | reverse complement strand
TATATATTAGCTATATATATATATATATATATACATATATAGGTAAAATTTGATATTTAGGCATTTAGGTAAAACTTGAAGTAATATAGTATAACATATAATAGAGTTAATAGAGCTCTAGCAAAAAAAGCCTAGCAAGGGTGTTAAGTTTTTTTCTTAGATGACATTAAAAAAAGCATGATGATTAAAAATCCATGGAATGTACTTACTTTGAATTGTTTAGTATTTCAAGCTATCTGGATTTTCTTATAACATAAGATATTGTGTCTTAACAGATTGTCATGAGATGTGAACCTCAATTTCATTCAATGACTTGGTCTGTTTTTAAAATCAAGTCTAAGATAATAACCGTCTTTAGGTAATAGAGCAGGTTGAGTGGGCAATACTTACGCAACAGATACTCAGAGCTGTCTGTGTCATAGTCGTTGTCATCAGGAAAGTGGTTGATCCTGTAACAGCTGCCTTGATTGATGCCTACAGGACAATATATTTAGAATGAGTCTCCAGTACATAACAATAACCACAACATTTCCAAAAGAGCATTATTTAGGTAACATATTATATTTGGATATACAATGAATTGAGCATTTATTCAAATTTCTTGTTAAGTAGTATTTAAAGCCTTGGAAAAATCTCTCATTACTTTTAGAACATAATGTCCTTTTATTTAGGTTCTTTTTACAGAGACATCATCTCATATAATTGTTTTTAACAAAATGACAAAAATGGGCACTCCTAAATCCCTTTGAAATATTATTTTATCTTTTTTTATCGTAACTTAACTTTCTAGTTTGATGAGAGTTCCTACCAGGTACTAATTAATTTATGACTTTGTGTGACTTGGTGACTCTTTTCCTGTTGCAACAGGTCGGGCAGAAAAATAACAAATTTTTATTAGTCAATAGCTGAAACCTCACTGTTTGAGAGCATAGAGCAGTAGCATAGAGTGGCATCCTGGGGTCATGAGATATCCATTATGGCATTTTGTGTTATGTGCATATTACATACTTGGAAAACATGCAATTAGGATTACCTTTTATAAGTCCTGCAATCAAAAAGGCAAACAGGTGGAGTTTGTGCTCACATTGAAATACGCAGCTCAAACAGCAAACGGAGTATGGAGAAATAACTTTTAAAACTGATTTTAAAAGTACAATATCGAAGGATAATGCCAATACTTTACATGTGGAGCTCATTTTTAGATGAAAAAGAAGTGAAAAGGAGGTTGTAATACTGCAAAAGGGTTGTTTCTAGCTCAGTAGTTTATTACCTTGACTTTGAGTCAACAGTTTCAGTCCGGTAAATGAAACTACTTGTTTATCAGTTCATTTTTTGCCTTTAACTGCTCCATAGCTCAAACCTGATAGAAATGTTTGAGCAGCTTCTGAGCATGTTGTATAGGGTCTACAGAGGTGTGAATGGCTGTTTATTGGCCCTAGGTGTGAACAGATCATGGATCCAGGGTCAGTCCTGATTATCCTCAAATCAGAAATGTTTGCTGCAGTCTAAACCTGTCCTGTTTTGTAAATAAGTCAAACCACACAGAGGTGACTGTGCAAAAAACAGGCCCATGGCAGTGTAGTAGGTAACCCAACGTTTATATGGAAGGTTGTATTTCATGGTTGCAATTGCAGGAAAAGTACCAGGTGGGCTTGTCTTTAGCAGGTTTTGACCGGGTGGTCTGAGCATATCAGTAGATCACCTGCATGTGTGGAAATGTTTTGTTGCAGATGGTATTGGTTTCAAAATGATGTGGGTTTCAAAATTGGTGGAGAAAGAACACACCTTTGAAGAACTCCAGTTTTATTGTTGCTTCCTAGCCTCACTCACTGCTGCTAGTCTGTTAGGAAGCTGGTAATCAGCTGACAGGTGGAGGTGGTTTATGGTGTTAATGACCAAGCTGAAGCCCTCAAACAGGAAGATGTTGTATGTTCCAGGGTGGTTATGATGTTGCAAGATAAAGTGTAGGCCCCGATTGAGAGTATCCTCTGTCAACTTGTTTGCACAGTATGAACATTTTAGAGCCACATTTCAGCTAAGATCACTTGCTTAAGTCAGATGAGACAAAGATTGAGAATTCAGTTAGAGGCACTCCATGTACGTTCAGCACAAAACAAATGACAAATCTGCAGGAAAACCACCCAAGTATTTTTAGAAAACCTTTGGGGTAAACCAAGAGTTTATCATAAGGAATGACCGAGGACTCTGGGAAGACACATCATTTAGCATCCCTTCCTCTGTATGCTTTGACCTTGTAAAATGTCATAGGAGAAGGCTACATGAGTCCTAACCTACTGAAAGTGGTGGTTCTTGCAATGATGGTGCCCTAAATGCAGGAGGTAATCTTAAATTCTCAGGTGGGATGAAATGCAGGACAGTCTCACATAAAGCACAAAACTTCATCCCCCAACTGTCAGCATTACAAGTTAATGCATACCAGTAAGAAGAAAAGGATAGATGAGTTCTATTTACTTATTTAATACAGTTTTCACATCCTCCCTTTATTTTTGCCCTTGGCATCCATCCACTTATCTTCCCCATTGCCAAAACTACTACCACCCATTGACAGAAATGGGTTGCACAATCTATTAAAGGCAAAAGGAACCAATAATTGTGAAAAAAAATGATGCTTTTTATCAAAGTGGAGCTTCTTTTTCTAATTGAAAAAAAAAATCTAATAAATTATGATTGCGAAATTCTTTTGTAAAATTCTGGTACCACCATAAAAGTTTTGTTTATTTGAATGCCTTTCAAGCATCTTCATTAAGACATTCAAAAAATTGGTCAGGAGCAGCATCTCTACTTTGCTGAAAGGATAATTGTATGTCTAAGTCATTGCCACTGTTACCTCTAGGAACTAGTGCTTAGATGAAAGGTGTCTAATAGAGTAAAAAACTTTTTCACGTATGAGTATTAAAGGATTTGTTGCAGCTACACATTATAACCAGTGAACTATACATCTTTCTCATACACAAGTACTTATTGACTGTACCAAACAAGCATGCATGCTGTAACGTGCCACTCGAACCAAAAACATTAGCATCACTCATTTAATTATTATTTGGGTACTTCTACATAACCAGTAACCCTTTTACCATGACTTTTTTAAGTCATTTTGGATGTGCCTTCGTCGAACGTCAGTAGTATGTGTGAAACTACAAAGTTGAAGTGATGTCTTAAGGATAATTTACAGCTGATAAACTATAAGCAGTGGTGACTGAGCCAAAGTGTATGTATGAAATTGGAGATGCTATGTGGTTACCAATGCTAGCATAACATGCATTTCAGGATCAGCAAGCAAGATCAATCATACTGACACACACACTCATGGGCATACAGCTTATTTTTTGATATTAACAATAATTCCAGAATGTTCCTCTAAATTCTATCTTTTTGTCTGGTGTTTGGTGCATCGTGCATAATTCCCATTTGGTCACATAAAAAAAACATCTTAGCTGCACATACCATGAACTAGAAGGTGACATTAAAAGACCCACGCAGACTGGTACATGTTATATCAAACATCTTTAGAAATCAAAAAGATCCAGCTGATTCTTAAGCTCATTTAAGCCTTTTTTAATCACACTTGAGTATTATTAGTGGAAAGATTGTCATTATTAAGCTCATAGCAGTTAACAGATGGTAATAAAGGGATTTTTAATGGTGTATCAGTGCTTAAAGTCTGCAAACACTTTCTTTTATACTCTTGTGCCCTTACACCTAAATATACAATTACACTGTTGCTGTTAAAGATGGTTCATTCAATAGTAAATCAACTGAGCCTCTGCTAAGTTGTTCTTATCTTAATCTTTATATCTAACAAAGACTTTTCCAAACAAAAGAAAATCCCCTTTTCATCTTTTGTACTTTACCAAACACAGCAGATGAAAGCTGACCTACCATATAAATTCCAGCCTTCAATTATTGTAGTTTCAACAGATATCCGACAACTCAATTTTACAGGTGTCTAAAGGTGAGCTGCATATCGTGATTGTCTGTGACATAGCTTTTAAGGGCACAATGGCTTTCATTAACTAGGTCTGCTGCCTAATAAGGGACATCAAATTAATTAGTGTCAGATCAGTCGGCGGAAATGGAGCAGAAGTTTCTGTGTCTAGTCACTGGTGGAAAAAGGCTTTGTACTAATTTTAAGTCTGTGTGACTTTCTCTAAAACACAGACACCTCTCTGGTTCTGATAATTGTTGTAAAAACACCAAATCATGCTGCAGGGTTTTGTAGCAGAGTTGATATATGTGCATATCTGTTGCTTTGTCATTGCAGCAGAATAAAACTTAAGAGATTTTACACCTTGTTAAGAGCAGATAACACAATTTGTCTGTGAAGTCAAAATGTTGCTATTAGTTTAGTTGCTATATTTGCAAGACATTTTTCCTAACCTGTTGTAACAACTAACTCCAATCTGTGATGGGATGTAGGTATATGTGTCTGTGGGGGTGGCCATGTATTTATTAACTTAGGCCAACCTCTCAGGAATATGGTAAATTGTGGGGACTTACAGGTGCGTGGTGGGACCAATGACTGGGCCCCGTGAGACATTCTCTTCTTCCCTTAGGCATTAGTTTTAAGACTAAGTTGTAAGTTGAGTTTAGGTTAGAGTAAAGGTTCACTCATGAAAATAAGTGTGAAACAAATGGAAGTTAATACAAAATCCCTGTAAAAGTATCAGAAAATCAGATGTGTGCATGTATTGCTTTTGCTGCTTTATCAGAATTATTTCCTGTTTTATTACAGACCTTGTCAGAAACAACATTACTTAAGGGCTGTTTCATTAAGACCTAAATATAATGAAGTGCTACTCGGCAACACCTGCAACACTATTTTGTGTCGATGGAATTAGTGATGAAGAGGACTTGATGTTGTCATATAAGCAATGCTATTTCCTCCATTCCCTCAGGGCATCGACTCCATCCATCTCACCGTACCCTCTATTTTCCCTATCATCATTGAGGACAGAGCTTTCAACCGCTATCCCACTAGACATTAGAACATCCTATTTATACGGTATCTATCCTATATACAATATGAATGGGAGATCTGAAACTCACCTGTTAAGATAATATGCTCTGTAACCACATTGTCCCAATTATTCTTTGTATGTTTTTATCCAGTTGTATTTATTGCTTTGTTGTAAAGTTCCCTTGGATGTTGTTAAAGCCCCATAGCAATTATTAAATGGTAAAAAAGTAACTGAAAGCAAACTGTACATTCAAGTTGCCACAAGAGGGAGTTAAACTTTGGCAGGCAACAGCAAGGCAAAATTTGTTAAAGTAAATTTATTGAAAAGTATCTTAAACTTATAAAAAAAATCCAATTTTACCTGTTTTAAAACATCCTACACTTCATATTAACAATCTCAGTAATTTTACTATCTAAGGAGGGTTCTAAATTCATTACAAGGAACACCACAGAGACAAATTATTTTGTTGTATTGCTAAACCACATTAGTCATTCATATATGATAATAAAGACAGCAACGTTATCAACTCTGGAATCATTTGACGATTAATAGAAAAATCATGTTAAACTTCAGACCTGTGTAACAAACATCCTGGGACATCATCTCTGGGTCTAATAATTAATAATCCCTCATGACTAAATGTCTCTTCAGGGCTCCTGTATAGCTACAGCTGAATTAATAAATAATTAAAAAGTCTATTACATGGCAGTAAAATGGAGATTTTTTTTCTCCAAAATATGGAGCCAGAAGAGTTTGATATTACTATGAAACGTTGCTGTAGGAAATAATTAAATATCCTAAAATGCGGCATACTTCAACAAGAAATACATTATTGAACTACAGATTGCCATATAAAGGAGTAAATGGCATATCCACTAATTATTTATGTTGTGTTTTATTTGTATAAATACCTTTTATTTTATAATGTGTAGTAGTTTACCTAACTTGCAAACATTCAGAGAAAAAAAGCTTTGTACTTTTGGGCTATTTTTGTACATCTTATAGTAGATATTATCCACATTTCAATTAATGGGACACAGCTCAGGCATATTTGGTTGATTTTTCTTTTTTTTTAAAAAAAAGGCTTCACAAACTCAAGGATTGGAAATTTAAAAAAATCTATGTCCCGTACCTCTATGTGTATCAGTTTATGTTGACCATGTTGTCATTAAATTAGCCTTTAGGATGTGAAAATAAGATTACATTGGCTGTGAAAACTGTAAATAGCCCTATTAATGTATCAGTGTTGTGTTACACAGAAGAATTATGCTTTTGTTTTTTAAATAAAATTTCACATACAATGTAAAATGTCATTATTATGCTCCTGCCATCATTTAGTGAAACTTACAATAAAATCCATTTATCCTCAAATTGCTTAAAATGTGCATACTTTATCTAAATCCAGGGTTTTCTGATAAGGGAGCTTTCAGTCAGAAGAGTTGAGAAAGAAAAATTATGCCACGGCACTATAAAGGTCACGGTTTAACATATTGGACGGAAACTAATAATTTCTCCAAGGTTTACAAAATGATGAGACCTTAGGGAGGCAATCAGCAAAATGAAAAGAGCTGCAATACTGGTTGTGTAGTTGTTGTATACAAGAATTTTCTGTATTTTCCATACATTTTCTCATAAAGCTTCTTTAGACATGCTATAGTCTGATGAAACCATGTCAACTTTTAGCACAAAAGCAACACTATAGATCAACAGCATACCCTCAATCATTATGATAGTAGGCAGACACAAACTAGAGTTATTTTACCTTATATTAAGTTGAGACTTTTGTCAAGGTGAAATATGTTAGGTAAATGCTTTGAATGTCTTCTTAGGGCCAAAACACTTGGTTGTCGACAAATCAGCCTAAAGTAAACATGGATTTTATTATATCAGCATCAGTGTTAGTCAAAGCAAGCAGTAAAACTTAAATAAATGGCATCAGTAGAAGAAAATTAAAGTTCTGACAGGTTACCTGAAGAGAAGTTTTTTAAGAACGTTTGCAAGATAAAGTACGCATATATTGTCAAATCTACATGTGGAATATTGATCAACTTCATGCAAAGGAGACTAAATGCTAAAAGTGAATCACTGATTGTTTCTAGAAATGTTAGCACAAATATGCAACACAAGTTTAAGTCCTTACATTCATTTCAGCTGAATTGTTCAGGATAAATGCTCGTAAATGGTATCTGTATATGGAAAAGGTTTTAAAATTACTTATCACGATCATGATAAGTAATTTTAAGACCTTTTCCATATACAGGTTTTGGAAAGGTATTCCAAAACCTGCCATTTTACATGGAGTGCATTCAGCTGTAAATAAAAGTGAAAAAAAAGAAAAGCACTAACAGCAAAACACTAAAGGGATATATAAAAACGTATAAATTGGATATAACATTAAAACTGGTTTCTGTCAGCAACGAAAGGAAAAAGATTAGTGCAAGAAAATGCATTTGAAGAAAAAGCTATCAAAGGAAACTTCTCCAATCAGAGTACGTTTGCAGAAATATTTATAAGTTGAGAGAAAAATTAAAATTGATTTTCAAGAAGGGGAAGGGGAAAGACTAACAAACTGGAAATTAATTATGCACACTTAACATATCAAAAGAAATAATGGGTTCTCTGCCTCTGACTACAGTTTCAGAGTCTCATGCTGAGCATCTCCTCCTTTCCTCCATGGCAACCACTGTGAGTCTTTAATAAGCTCATTTACATAAACAGTCTCCAAGGATGCATCTTGACATATTGTATTCTGATATCCATTAAAGAAGAGACAGAATTTCCAGGAACCACCCTCCCCACCTAAACAGTTCTGTCAACACAAATGTACAAGACCCTAAACAAGACTGCCGATTTGTAGACAAACAAGTGGATAGATGTAAACAGTTGCTAAGGCAGGACAGGAACAACTGACAACTGAAAGAAAGAATTGAGCCATTTCTTTGGATAAACAAAATTCAACCATTTGAAAGAACATTTTTTTAGGGTTTCTGTTTCTGCAAGTAACCACTAATTCCACTGGGATGTTTGAGGCTATCCTTCTAAATTCATTTGATTTCCATGACCTGCTTTGCAAATTTGAATTTCATATTAGGTATCATTTTGGACAATGTACATCAGCACATTGTACTGGCAAAATACTTTCATCTGTTTAGAATGACCAATTAGCCAACCTTTATTTGGGAGCTTATTCATTTTCATATAACTGCTCCTCATTTTAACAAAGGACAATGAAATTCATAACAATAGTAGAGCACAAAAAAGTAGTCCATTTAATGGCATGTGTGTTTGTGCACATGTGTGGCTATGTATTTGTTACCTTGTGGTAATTTCCCAGAAATATGCTTGATTTTGGGGACTTATAGGTACATGTTAGGACCAATGACTCGTCCCCATGAGGAGGGTTTTCTTCTTGGGGTGATGGTTATGTTTAGGACTTAGGTGTGAACTGAGTTTAGGTTAGTTTTAGGGTTAGGTATGTGTTGTTGATGGTTAGGACTAGGGTAAGGGTCATGGTTAAATAAGTGAAAAATGAATTTCCCAACAAAGTCTCCACAAGGATAGTCTGACACAACATGTTGGGTGTCACAATCATTGATGTTTTCAGGTCTGTTATTGTGGGCTCACATGACTTGTCTGCCAAAGGCAACTCCAGGGCTAGGTTGTCTCATATCTTTGTGGGACATGGTCCGAGTAGAGTGGGGAAAGTGGGATTGCATTACAAGTCCTTGAACAACAATCACTATAGAATAGTTTTAGTTACAGAATAGTTATATCTCTGTCGCGATCATATTTGAAGCAAAACCCTTGACAACAGAACCTCAGTTGCTAGCACGCTCTAGCTTTGAGTTAACTTAGAAACCAAACAGTGATCAGACCAAGTAACCCCTGAGACTAACTCTATAAATACGAGCAGTGACCAGATTCGTTATTGACAAATTGATCAAGGACTGTACACACACAATAGAAAATAACATGTATTTTCCTTTTTTGCATCTTCTAGATTCTGGTAATAGAAATACTACCTAGAATAGCATGGTGTAGCATACCATTTACACCAGCCAGGTATGAGACAGAGGCTCCATTTCAGGGACTGCGTCTTTCAGAGGGCCTTATTCACATAGACCAGTGCTTTGAAGACCTCAGAAACAATGCAGGATGGAAATGATCAGATGTGAAGTGGACAGTCTAGCCTTCAACAGCCATCCCCTTCTTCACCTCAGTGTAACCTCAGTGATTGTGCCTCTGTTGCGTGTGTTAGGCCACCAATTTTTAAAATTGACCACCCTTTATTGACGGTGAGGACATATCAGTTTCAGATTTACCGCATCCAGCCCTTTTTTTTTTTTTTTTGGTTAGTGTCATGAATCCTGCCTATATATGTCTTTTAGGGATGCTTCGCTGTTTACAAGTCTCTGTTTTGCTCCAGTCTGTTAATTGGTGTCTCTTCCTTGTTTGTATGAAATTCACTCCAGTACGAATCAACTCTAGTGTGCACTCCAGCCTTCTGGGTTCCTGTGCTCAGTCTGTCCTCTCTGAATTCTCATTGGCTTCTGTCTCTGGTCAGATTCTGAACTGCTTCTGCCTGGATGCAGTTTTTGCTACCTGCATCCAGTTGCTCCAAAACCTGCCTCCAGTCTGTCAGTCATCATCCATTTTTCTCAAAGTCTGCTTCCACTCTGTTCAGTCAATGTCTGCCTTCTCAGGTCTCCAATCAGCCGGTTTAGCCTGTCACCAGCAGTTTCTCGCTAAGTGGTTCAGTCATCACCAGCCGGCTTAATCTCGCTACCATTCTGCCTTCCTGCATTCATGTTCATTCATTAAAAGCTGTTTGCATAGACCCTTTAAACACACTCTTTAAGTCTGAATCGCTGGTTCTAAGAGGTCGTCTTCTTAATTAGATTAAATAGTTTGTTTTTTTTTGTTTTTTGTCTACCCAGGATTGCACATTTTGTCACCAAAAAGAACTGGAAGTACCATTTATAACGGTGAAACTAAATAGTTTTTGTTATTTTGTTTGTTTTTCAGCTCATATCCCTATTTTTGTAGTAAAGACATTTTCCACATTTTTTCAACTGAGTGACTCAACAGCTGTTTTACCATTTTAGCAAAACACGTAAAGCCGGACAAATCAGCTGTAAAATGCATTGTAACCCTTTTGCCACTCCAGTGAGTGGTGCTGAAATGCTGCAACAAAGATAAAAACAAAAAAGAAAAAAAGAGAAAAGAGTGGGAGAAAAACAATAAACCGGTGTGTAAGAAAAGTAGTGTCTGTGTGGGACAGTTCACACAACCTTAATGTGAAATCCAGTATTTATCCAGTATCTTGAATTTGGTATTGTAGGAGCATGTTTCACTTATTTGGGTTTTGCTGTCAAGACTAAAAATCTGGCATATAAGACATGTAGTACAGAGGATGATAATTCATGGAAGGAGGAAGGTCAACAAATGTCTTCTGAATATCATCATGGTTCAAAAGAGAGAGATTAATTTGACTGTTCTGCGGATGTGACATCAAGTGTGTCTATGTTGAATGGGTACGACCTAGCAAACAATCTAAGTGTTATATTCGAGAGGGATTTTGTGGCTACTCAAAGCGACTGGCATTCAGTTCAACTTAGCCAACAATGTTAACCACAGGTAAGGTGAAAAAAGTAAAAAAAAAAAGAAAGAAAATTTTGTTAAGTATGAGCTTGTGTCATGATGCGGTTGTTTGGTGGGTGGTGAGGCAGAGGCAGAACCAGGTTGTAGTGGAAATTAAGACGTTTTATTAACACAGAGT
>JAUZNJ010039375.1:0-10758 GCA_034780135.1 Jordanella pulchra | reverse complement strand
CCACCAAAAAAAAAAAAAAAAAAAAAAAAAAAAAAGAAATGTGCCACCATTTAAATAGCCTTTACATTTAATGGATTTATTTCACCTGGACAAGTCCTATGCTAAATTCTCAGGTGTGGATTTAAACGATACTGAAAGTCCCCCTGTTTGGTTAATAAGATTATTGTCACATGGATTTTTTTTAATGAATTGGCCTTTTAATACTATATCCCACCAAATATTAGAACAGTATCAAAAGTGATTGTTTATATATAGCTTCTGTGGTGTACAATCCAGATTTTTATAAAACAGCTCTTCATATCAATAGTACATCTAACCAAATGATTCAGCACTCAAGCTGCAATAATTATCAGATGTAAGACTTGTTGGATTTTCTTCCTCTAGTAGCGTAACTATGTCTCTTGCTGCACTATGATATGATTTGGGGGGAAAAGCAAACTCTAAAACAGTCCAGCAAGCCTGCTATGTTAGCACATAAACACAGGCTTGTTTGTAACTTATAGTCATTCATCTGGAGTGAGGCACTGTACAGGACCTGTTTCGTGAGGACTTTTCCTCTAATGAGGCATTGCAATTTTCCCTTTATTGAGCCTTAAGCTAGAAATGAAAACGGATTGCGTTTCTTTTAATGTGGGAGACTTATGCCAAGCATGAGTAGCTCTGGGTCATTTTGAAGGTAACTTACAGAAATGTAAGCAAGCACAGTCTTGCACTTACTAAAAGACACCTGCCTGCATGCAAGCTGGGAGAAACCTTGTACTCTTTTGCACACTCTTTTGGCACACATGCCCAGGGTTCTAATTGTGTTCACTCTGAGAAGTTAATTAGACTTGTCAAACAGAACTAAAACCAGGAGGAAAAGAGAAAAAACTTCCAAACAGGTCTGACCTTTTCAATGTGACAAGCAGTTTCTGCCACACCTTATCTTTCAAAACAAGCAGCATTGTTCTGGCTTTTTAAGGCTTTATTTGAAGTTCAAAAGTTATACCGTTAGGGAGATAATGGAACAGCAGGGAATGCAAGCAGTGGATTTAACCCCTGGGAATACTTTTTTTTTACTTAACCCGCTTATCCTACTTATGGCATCTTTGTGAGGAAGGCAATTATTGTTTCCAAACACTTCCAAACCATTTCAAGAATGGAAAATATTCTCCTTCACCTCTCCCACCCCCCTGCTGGTTGGCTAATAAGGAGCAACTAACGGTTACCTAGACACACCCTCTTACCCCCAAAAGTTTTTCTCATTAGAGCTGCAGTTTTCTCCATACTCAGTTTCGAATAAAATGGTCACTGCAAAGCAGCTTGCTTGGTTTCTGATATTTACGGCCCGAATTATCTGTCAATCTTTGCTGCTTTTATATGGCTTGCACTTTTTCATATTCACATTTGATTCAGGTTGTATAAACTTTGCTACCTCATGAAATCTGTGTGCAGTAAATGTATCATATTGAGTTTGGGATTTTTAAACTTATCATAATCAAACAGCAAACTTAATTTTCTTTTAAATTAAAGCTTTGAGGGCTAGATCAACACTGACCAACTAAGTGAAACGTAATTGTTTAATAGAAGGAAAATTATTAATAGTTGTAGAAATATCTGACAATTAGTCTTTGACTTCTGCCATCTTTCTATATTTGGTAAAGGTATACCTTTTTGATCATATTTTGTTACAATTATTGATGTACCTCTAACAGTTATGTTAGTACTGAAATATTCACTCTTTTCCTTGCAAAATCATCAAAAAACAATTTAGATCATAGGGATAGTTTTAATAGGTACACTTTTTTTAAGAAATCTAAAAAGTAAGAATCTAGGTGCTTCCGTAACAGATCACTCTCTCTCAAGTGTTTTTGAATGTGAGCATATTTTGCTTGTCGATAACTGTTAACAGGACTTTACTCCACTTATAAGGCCCTGATTCACAACACATTGTCTCGTGGCCTTTTACAGAAAAAAGAAGAAATGAATTTAACTCAATCACAAATCCAGATTCCAATTCACGTACACACATTCCTATTTGATTATATTTATCAAGCAATACATTTAAATTCAGTTTTTTATTCAATAAGTTAAAATATGTTTTCCATCTAAAGCAATTCAACAGATTGCTTCAAACCATTGAAGTTAGGACTTTAGAGAAATCCCTCATACCTACTCTGCATGTAAAGACTGTGGAAAATACAAAATCTTAAACAGAATTTAGTGCCGCTCACAGTGATTAGAGGCTCAGTGTCACTAAATCTGTGTATTGTTTTATTTATTTGAAACCAACAATGAAAATACAAGGTTTTGAATTTAGTTTTCTAAAATACAGTAGCATAGAAATAGAAAAACAGTTCCCTTTCTTATTTTTCATTGCCATACTAAATTAAATATATTGAAAACAAAAAAATAGGGAATACATTTTTTTTGTTTGTTTGTTTTAGGCTCTGATAGCATCTTGTCTGTGTGAGTGCTATCACAAATGATCTCAGCTTGCTGGATACTAGACATGTGCAAGTCAGCTTTTTAAAAAAAAAACAAAATCAGCTTTTCTGGCACACAATCTACTCTAATCCCAAACCCTCCCAGTTAAAAAAACCCTATCAAGTCAGTCTTATAATAATTTCATTAATAAATGTAAGAGGTATCTACGAATGAATATGTTAAGTCAAACGTCAGTGTCCTTTTAGATAAAAGTTCAGAAAGATGTCCTTATTCACGGGAATCATAAACCTCTACAGGTGCATAAGGAAATAATTCTTTAGGATTGGCTTCAAGAACAAAGAAATTCATTTTTAATTTGTTTGTTTTTTTACTCCTATCAAATGTCAGGAGACTTGACCAAAGTGCTTTACATTTAGTCATTCACCCATTCAGGATGATGGTATGCTATATTGTAGCCACGGGGCTCATTGATAGAAGCAAGCCTTCCATACCCAGACACCGGCGCACCCTTTGACCATCCTAAGTTGGCAAGTGAAGAGTCTTGCCCAAAGGCATGACATTGAAAGCGGGAGCTGGGGTTTGAACTGACAACCCTTTGGCAGCAGGACAACCTCCTGCATCCTGTTCAGGCAACATGATGCTCTGGTGGGTGTGGACAAAAAAAGAATGTCGCTGATTCAGAGATTCAAATCTTCATCCTTTTGTTCTGTTTTGCAGGGCAGCCATAGTGTTGTTCTGAGCCTCTGTGCTCAAAGTTTTTGTGGCTCAGTGCATAGTCAGCATGACAACATAACATGTATTAGACTACTTATTTATTATCAGCCATAATAACAGCTGTTGCTATGATTTCCAAATTGATCAAAGATATATGTCTGTAAAACTTTCTAAGCTGCTGCTACTTTTGTTTTACTGGAGCACCTTTGATTCTCCTCATTTTTTTTTTTTTTTTTGTGGCTTGTGCCTCATAAAACAATGTTACCTCAAAGCCAAAAGGGAGCTTAAAAGTGATTTCATAAGCTTGGTATCTGGTCTCTTTATATTTTAAAAGAGTAGGAAAATGTTGAATTAAAAAATATTTTTTTTCTGTGATATTTTATGAAATAAAATTAAAAAAAGACAGAAAACTGACCTTCAGGTAGAATTAAGATAAGTGAACACAGCGAAGACTAAGACACTTTTTTATGTGGTCTCTTCAAATGGACTCTGGTGCTATTTCTTTCAGTTATGAACAAAAAACATCTCAGTCTGACCCAAATGAATAAAGCATTTGTCTTTTTGGACTTAGCAGAGCCATCATTGCAATAAATGTAGCATTAAAATCACACCTGTCATGTTGTCTGTTTCTTAACATAGCTGCTACCAGCAAGTGATGGATCTCCCTCGGCTTGGAAGACACGTTCTTCTATACCATCACAAAATCAAATGCAAAAGTCTCCAAATCTTCATATAATGTGGTGCCTTTGACACTCTAAATGATTTTTCAGCTGTAATAGCAGCATAAATTTTCAAAACATATGTGCTACATGCAAACCTCCTGTAATTGATTTCCTCCATTTCCGGTTCTGTGCTCTATCCTTCTTACCAATGGAAGCAATGATCATCACATGTGTGGCTTTGTTGCGAATTTTAGTCAACTTGCTAAAAGTAACTTTTAAAAACCAACCGGACCAGCCGAAAAAAATAAAATAAAGTCTGCTTTGTCAGCAGCAAACAAGCAGACCAAATCACTTTTCTCATGTGAACACACCCTTTGATAGAGAAGGTAATGTTTTAAATGTAAGAAGTAGAAATTTAAATTCTATTCTGAATTTATCAGAGGGCCAAGCCATTGAGGGCACACGTAATAAGAAAAAATCTGAGATCTCTTTTTATAAATAAGCATTAAGCAGATGATACGTGGTGTTGTTAAATCAAAACTACACAAAACACAGACTTATATCCCAAACCCCATTTGGAGTGTTTTGTGCAGTTTACCAAGTCAAGAGACACAATCCTTGGAATTCTTATATGATTGAGCCAGAAAGGTAAGCATGAGCTACGCTCTGCACTGAAGCAGCTCAGCACTATAAGCCTAGGTTTAGTATAAAAACCTGACTAAGACATTGCTGATGGAGAAGATAATTGTTTATGAAAAAAATTACTTCCATTAAAGGTGACAAATGAAAATGATTTTTGACCAATTTTACTGTAAATTTCGTACTTACTACTCTAAGTTTCATCCACACTTTTTATGGCTTTTTCTGAACACTATATTCCTTTTTGCCACCTTCAAGAAGACCATATTTCTACAGCACATTACTTATAGAAGTCCATATTAGCTGAGAATCTATCTTAGTTTAAATGGATGTCATTCTGTGGTCTAGGAAATTTCTTCAGTTTCAGAATCCCATATTACCATCATGTGTATCATCCAGAGATAAGATTATGCACAGGTTGAATCTATTTACTAAGTAGGTGACCTTTAAATTTAGTTATTTTATTTGAGGGAATTAGTGTAAATGGAGGTTTCACAAAAATACAAAAAACTACTCAGATCTTATCCCAACAACAACAAAAAAATCTGTGTAATGTTCCTTTTTACCTCTATATGTCAACAAAGTGCAACTCATAAATTCTCTTTATATATTAAAGAGTAAGTAGTTGGGTGGAATAGCTTCTTCAAAAGTGAAACTGAATTTAGAACAAATTTTTACAAGTGGTGTTAAAATTAGGCATTTCTTGGTTCCACAAGAAAATATTTTTGTCACAGTTTAATAACCATCAACTAATATGCTGTTCAATCATGAAAAGACATTTTGTAGTTCCCTCTGGGATTGTTTACCATTCATTCTTTTTACTTTCGATAAAACGTTAAAAAAGCATTTACCAAATCAGTTTGACATGTCCTCAATTCATAGGAGGAGCCAGCACTGCTTATACATAATCTGTACTGATGTTTTAATGAATTTTCAATAATTATTTAAAATTACTGCAACTTATCTATCTGCCCTTTGTACGAGTTGGCTCCAAAATGCGGCCATTATGTCATTACTAGATTTGACTTGGGTACAACAATGACAGTACAGTCATGTGGAAATCATCAGAGTGGAGCTGCAGCGTGACCAAAAGCTCTCCAAACATCCTTTTATTTGTTGTTATAGATTTAGAGATGGAGGAAACAAGCCCGACGTGATGACAGTCAGAAAACATGCAGGAGAAGTTGCTTGAAAGGTCGTACAGTAATTTCACACAGGGCAATATCAGCACACTGAAGATTTTATTTTTTAAATCAGCAGTTCACATGCAGAAAAATCTGTGTCTTTGAAGGACTGCTGAAACCTTGGTGTGCGGATGGAAATAATTTAACCAAGGCACTATTTCAGCAGAAATTGCTTAACAAATAGAGTATTCACATGCTTTAAACTTATCCATGTTTTGTCATATTGAATATTTTTTCTCTGGAATTTTATGCACTAACTAATACAAAGTAGTGCTTATTAAGTGATTTTTTTAAACTAACAGATTTATAAAGTGTACGTAGAGTAACTTCTGGTGTGGTTTGTATTTTGGTCGGTGTGGTGTGGTGTGCTGCCAACATCATGATGAAACATGTTTGTGGCAACATCATGCCGTAGAGATGTGTTTTCTCAGTGGAGAATTTAAAAACAGAAATGGAGCCAAATAGAGGCCTTCCTGGTGAGCAAAAGAGATACAACTGACTCCTAAAAAAATATTAAGAAAAACATATTTTATTCTCATCAAATCAGATTATGAATAGTTTGGAAAGTTTGTGTTAAATACCCTTCTTTCCCTTTTTACTGTCAGCATGTTGGGTTTTGTCGAGACAGCATAAAATAGCATACTGCTTTCACAATTTGTGGCTGATTTATGAAAGTTATCCCCAATTTAAGTCTTTGCAGAGATAATTCAATGTACCTTTTCTGGGCTTAATAATCTTTTCCATTGTACTGCCAGAGTGACTTTATCCTGATGAGAGAAGTATGGTATAGCAGCTCCCATTAATAGGTGATCTGGGTAAATATAAATGATTGACAGCTAGCTTATTCTAGCTACCCTGCAAATATTACTAGGAGCTGTTTTGGTTACTGGTTCTGGTTCATTCATGTTCTAAACACATGTGGCTTCCAGATGTGGCTCTTGCAACTGACTGCCATCAGGCAAGTGTGAAGCAAAACCAAAGCCACAACCACGGTTGGAAATGGGATCAGTAACATAATGTGTGCTTGTTGAGAAGACATACATGACCACAGCCAAGACGATAGGTCAGAAGCAGCCAGATCTCTCCTTTAACTGAAGCCTTCTGACTCACTTGTTGGTAGAGGTGAGTTACTGTTAAAGATCTAATCATTTGGTTTATTGGTAGCTAAACAAACATCTTCTGTTGGGTACCTTTTCAAGACAGAGCAGCAGTGCTCAGGTTATATTTATTTATATATTATATTCTTATTATATATTATTATTATTATATATTATTATTGTTATATTTATTATTTTATTTATATTATTATAAAAGGAGGGCAGGAAATAAAAGGTCAATTCAGGCGACAGTTGAAGGGAGCCTGTGTGTCTCAGACATAAGATCAAACTCACATATTACAAATTGATGTGACATTAATAAGTTTATAATCCCTGCATTGCAGAAATAGCTGGTTGTGGTTGTCAGGTATGAAGGGTTAAATTAGGCATAGTGAAATAAATGGATATGTCATGAAATAAATAAACGTTAACTTAAGATTAGATAAATAAATGTAAGTGACCTGAACCTACATAGCTTTTTATCAAGTCCAAAGACCCCAATACGCTTTAAACCACATTCATTTACCCATTCACCTACATACTCTTATGCTGATAGTGGCAAGCTAAGTTGTATCCACAGCTACATTAGGACAGACTGACAGAAGTGAGGCTGCCATACACTGGTGTCACGAGACAATGCCCAAATGAGGACATAGTGACACAACATCTTTCCCAGTGACTTGAACTGGCAGCCTATTTGTTACAGAAAAAAAAGTTTATAAGAAAGCTCATTGCAGTCCAGCACAGACGGACATGTCAGAAACTTAAGACAAAGATCAATGTTAGCCCAGCCGATCAACACTGCTGTCCTTTAGTCACGTTGATTATTGCAACAGTATCTTCATAGGATCTAACAAAAAAAAATCAATCAGAAAGCTGCAGCTAATTCAAAATGCTGCTGCTTGCGTTCTCACTAAGACTAGAAAAATAGAGCACTCATGCAGTGGGTAGCACTCTTGCCTTGCAGCAAGAAGGTTCAGGGTTCGACTCCCCGCCTGGAGTCTTTCTGCATGGAGTTTGCATGTTGTCCCCTTGCATGTGTGGGTTTTCTCCAGGTGCTCCAGTTTCCTCCCACAGTCCAAACATATGACTGTTAGGTAGATCAGCTTCTCTAAAATTGTCTAAAATTAGGTGTGAGTGTTTGTGTGCATGATTATACATCTTTGTGTGTCTCTCTGTTGCCCTGCAACAGACTGCCGACCTGTCTAGGGTGTACCACCCCTTTCACCCATAGTCTGCTGGAGATAGGCACCGCCACACTGTGACTCTGACAGAATTAGGTGGAAAAAGGGGATGGATTGATGGTTTATAAATTACTGAAAGGTTTAGCAACACAATACATTTAAGACTTACAATCATCATATAAACCTTCAGGAAAACTCAGATCTTCTGGTTTTACGACTTTGTATCTCTAGAACCAATCATGAGGAATGAGCTTTAACTCTTTACGCAACTGTAATCTGGAACAAACTTCCAGAAAAATACAAAACAGCCAAAACACTAAAGTCCTTTAAATTAAGGCTGAAGACCCACCTGTTCAGAACGGCCTTTGATTACTAGTCCACAAACAAATCCAGGTAAACAGCTGCTCTAAACCAAATATCTTATTAAACATTAAGCATCTCCTTATGATCATCTCCCTTTGATTATCATGTGCATCTGGGTAAAGGTTTTTATCTTTTAGTGAGATGATTCTGATGTTTTGATGATTTCTTTTAACTTGGTTAATGTTTTAAATATTTGTATCTGCACATTTGTTCTGATGTTTTTTGATGTAAAGAACTTTAAATTGCCTTCCTGCTGAAATGTGCTATACAAATATATTTTACTTACTTTTGAAACTACCGCAACTATTTAAGTTATATATGCACCTTTCAGTAAACATAATGATCCTTGAGTCGGAAGTCAGAGTTAGAAGAAGTTGAATAGACCTTCCATGTGAAAGCTGCCAATCAGACCTTATTGACTCAATAGGAGTCACTCCAATTCTGCCCACTGAGTTTGATGGGTGAAGCTAGCAGTTCAATAATGAATCATGAAATAGTGCTGAGTTTGTGCAATTTGGTATGTTCTTCAATTTTATAAATAATGAGTTAGGCTATAAAAAACTGAGATAGAAAATAGTCTCCAAAGCTCCAGACACAAGAACTGAACTTAAATAAGTGACACTTCAAGCATTCAAATGCTTTTTGTGGACTTTTATTGTTTCTTTATTTTGTCTTAAGCAACTCTGAAAGCCTGGACATGTAATACTAATGAACACGAAATACAATAAACTAAAACTAAAACCCTACAGATCGCAATTGTCAGACAATATTTAACAATATTAAGCTGGTTTGAAAATAATTAGTCTTTTTCTTGCAACTACAGACCTTTCTTTTGGCTATGCAGTCTTTTATCTTTCAGATTTTGCTATGGTGCAGTGATTTTAGTAAATGGGCATCTATTCCTCCACAAACTCTAAAATGTAAAACTACATCATTTGAAAGCTTTCTGTGTTGTCTAAAAGAAACAGCCAGAGGGGATGCATCATTGCAATAAAGAACCTGAGCTACAGTTTTAAATCCATGTGTTTAAGAATGTGGTTGGGTTTTAGAACTGTATATGTTGGCATTGCCTATGATCATATGGTTTTAGTTATGTTATTCAAGAAGTTAGTTGTCTCAGAGGAGAATTCTCCTTAATCCAGTGCCAAAACCATTCAATTGAAAAAGTATGTGCTTCACTTAAAATATTACCTGTGGTGTGCCACAAACATATTGCCACTACACCAGTTTTTGCATGGAGGGTGATAGTATTTAGTCATGCTTAAATCTAACCATAGACATAACAGAATAACATATAGTTTGTAATAAAAGAACACCCAAACAAAGAACAACTAGCTGTAATAATACACAGTGGTTTGCCTTTGGCCCTTTGTATTCTATCATGATTGTTTTTTGCAGTTACTGGTTATCCATACTTGACTTTGAGCCATCCTCGACACGTCGATGGGGTGCAGCCTAGTATGATAGACTGGAGTGCATGCATCTCTCATCTTGACTTACGTCCCCAGAGAAATAGTTCATATCTTTATTCCTGAAAACCTTATGAACAAAACTAGACACTGGGATATTCTTCAAAGGAGCCTGGGAAAATCTAAAACCCATCTGGGCGGGTCCTTCATTAATATCACATGAGGATCTCACTTGGTTCTTCATATGATTCACGCAAGAAGAGAGAGTTGTTTTTTTCACTAAAGCTCTGACCATGGGAATGTGGAGGTGGAAAACATGGAAAACACAGCAGGTCTTGACAGGTGGAACAGACTCAAGAACAGAATTGTAATGGTTTTAGCTTTCAATAAACGCATAGCTCAAACTGATCCATTTAGATTTATATTTAAGGCACATTTAAAACAACAAAACTTCATCAAAAGGATTTATTACTCATATTATGTCATGAAACCACAACTTTAAAAACATAAAACAAAACATAAATGTTGCTCCCAGTCAGAAAATGTTTTTTATAATCATAAAACATTTGGGATTTGATTTTCATTATTTTGTGTTCTTGTTCATTTTGACTTTACACGCTTAGGTTTTGTATTCCTCAGTACATTTCCGTGTGTCTATTATTGAAAGGTACATGTTTTTTCTTATTAGCTTTTTCTTTTATGTTTAGTCTCATTATTTGTTTTACATGTGCATTCTGTTAGAATTCATTCCTGTGTTTTTCTGTCTTTCCTACTTATTACTTTCTTCCTTCAGCTCTCTCTTCCTTTAATGTTTGCAGCTGTTCCTAATTCTCAAGCTGATTACTATCTACTGTTTTTTTCATGACTTTTTTGATACTTTCTTTGTTATTTAAGCTGTTCGCTTTTCACTGCTCTACACAGGATCCTTCTGTTACCATGCTTGAATGTCCTTTTAGCTGCACAGGTCCAACAAAATAATGGCTACATCATGTGGGTGTCTTTTGACATTTCTAATCTCTTTCTCTTTGTCTCTCTGTCTCTCTCTCTCTCTGTCTCTCTGTCTCTCTGTCTCTCTCTCT
>JAUZNJ010039374.1:0-10758 GCA_034780135.1 Jordanella pulchra | reverse complement strand
AAATACCATTGAAAAGAATAACAAATTATAGACTTAATATTTGAACATGTGTATAAAACAGTATGAAAACAATTACAGTTTGCTTTTAAAATGCTCCTGATACTCGATCTGCTTAAATTACTTTTTACAGACAAATGCTGTGTACTTTTTGTGGGATTCTATTTAATCTCTGCAAGCATCCTAACTTTTGTGTCTTCATAAATGGCATCTTGGACCACTTCATGGTTGATCTGCAACATTTCCAGTTTTCTGAAACTTGCAAATATGTTGCGCCACAGTTTTGTGTGTGATGCTCAGTCTATGTTTCCTTTTAAAGTTTTGTGCAACCATGCAACCAACCCAGTAATCAGTATAATTTTAATTCATTGCTATTTTGTCAAACACATCTTCTTGGGTATTTAAAATATTGAAAAAATATACATTATACATTCTCCTATGTATAGAAACTAATGACCCACCCTGTATAACAACATAATATGCAGGGTGAATGAAAATGCTATCGTATCCCTTAGAGCTTTTGACATTTTATTAAATTACAACCATATTTTACCTAAACTTTGCATTAGGAAAAGTAGAAGGTATTCCATGCTGTTAAATAGAAGTAAAATGATGCAGAAATTTTATGATTCGGTGAAGTACATGTTTAGCTTCCATGAATGTTTTTTTTGCACATTATAAATAGTATAGTTTCATTATCAGTTGACCTTCTGTGGAATTTTGCTCTTTCTCCTATATAACAGTACTTCATAGGTCTTTGTTTGAGTAAGGTTTTCCTTCTTACCAACCCTCGATTTGTTGAAAGCACAGCTAATAGTTTTCCTGTTGACCGATTCTCCTTTCTGAGCTGTGGAGCTTTAAAGCTCCTCTGTGTTATAGCGGGATTGTACTTTCTCTATTTCCATTTTCAGATGATGGATAGAACATTGGTCCATGTCTTGTTTTGTCCAAATCTTGTTTGCTGTATCTGTATATACCTAACCATTATTCAGTCTTCTACACAACTCTAATCCCTAATGTGTGAAAAGGCTTGATCTTCATTGCCACATTTTCTACATTGGTGATCTAACACAAATCTCCAAAGTACTACTTTGAATTGGCCTCGTATATCAAAATAAAATAACCAAAGTGTGTTATATGATTAACATAGGAAAAAAAGCTTTAATTATATGCTTTAAATGTCTTGACATAAGGTGACTCCTATGTATTTACAAGAATAATTCATTTTTTATAAACTATTTATAGAGATCTCCTGCTGTGTAACTGGAACTGGAAAACCGCATAATGGACAATGATAGTAGAAAATTCAAATTAATCAAATTTTAAGTGTTGGTTTAAACAGAATGCCTGGAACAAAAATATTTGCTTTTGAGATTAAAAGGTCTAGTTCCAGAGAATAGTGAATAAATGAGTGCTGTAAGAATATTTCCATATGGATGTTAAGGTGGGATTGTGTGAATGTGACTGGATGGATTTGAGGTTGTCCTTGTCTGCTTGTCAGGTTGGGTGTTGCCCTGAGGAAGGGGTGGAGCCCATGGGTTTCACTCTTGGGTCAGGTCCCTCACAGAGTGGACCCCTTTGGGGTTTGGTCCCTCAGGAGCCGGGCTCTGGGTGCTCTCGCCTGCCCCTCACTGGTGGGTGTGGCCCTTCCTGTGTCTGCCCTTCTTGTGTCCCAGAACCTGGGCTGCCTTTGGATATCGGGGTTTTGTGTCGCCTCTTATCAGTCCTAGGCACTGTAAGGCAAGTCTGGGGCCGCTATTGAGCACACTTTTCTTCTGAATAAGCTTAGTAAATCCATTATACACAAACATGCTCATGCATACACACTATGGGAATTTGGTCCCAGGTGTTCATGGATAATACTAAATACTAATACTAAATACTAAGCTTCAGCTACAGACTTATATTGAATATTATTGGGTAATCACCACAGATTTTGTCTTCTACTCTCATGGATATCTAAAGGACATCAGCTGCTCTTAAAACTTTAATTGATATTTACCTTTGTTGCCTGCTGTGTTTTTGCTGTTATGTTCCCTCTTTTCTTTTTCTGTTTCATACAGTTGTGGAAACTGACTCTTAGGAGTTACTGTATATCTTCTGTGTTGTCTATTTTTGCTGTTTTGTTTATTTCCTCCCCTTAGTTCTTATGCTCTCTTTCTTTCTCACCTACATTTTTGTTTCCGTTTTTGTTTAACATTTTACTTACTAAATAATTTTCAATAAAGAATCATACAAGATTCATGATAGAAATCATAATGGTCTGCTTGTGAAAGCAAAGCTGTTTGTTTATCATCTAGTTCTGGGACATCTATTCCCAGAGTCATATTAGCAAAACAGGACGCAAAAAAGAGAATGGTAAATAAAAAAATTCAGTAACCTTTTGCACATCTGTTCTGTTTGTGTCAGGGGTTTCATTACATTCGTTTTCTTTTTAACGTTTGGAGTAGGAATAAAATGCAGACATTAACTTGGATAGAACAGGGTAAAGGATTCATAGATAACACCAAACAAGGCAAACAGGACATAGAGCATGGGCAGGGAATCATAAGGAACCAGCAAATAACAATGAACACCTGTGGGTTTATATTCTGAGGAAGAGTGAAAAATAAAATAGAATGCAACCAGGTGGGCATAAATGGGATTAACAACAGCAATAGAACAGAGCAAATGGGCAGACTGGAAGAGGAAGACAAAACATTTCAAAAAATCACAAAGGATCTTAAACAGAAAGCTGTGAATAAGGGTGAGGGGTGAAATATTTCCACAAAGTCTTGTATACATCCATATTATTCAATGTTGACTCGAAGCAATGTTGGCCGACCACATCTGAACACAGTTCAGTTCTTATGACCGCAGGTATAAAATTGCGGCTTTGTGTGAAAAAATCTACAAATCAAACTATTTATATGACAAGGCTGATGAACTCAGGACATGCAGTAGCAGCAACACACTGCTCCGGGCAAACAGTCACGAGGGCTTATAGTGTCATTGCAACTTGCCACGCATACTGACAGGTCTGCTGTGGGTATGACTGCCTTCTATAAAATGTAAAACATCTGCCATCAATGCACAAAGAGTCTGCTGGGCTCATGGTGTATTCACAGTACAGCCAACTCTGTGGGAGACTTAACTGTTCTTAGGGAGATAAATCCAAATGCACAGAGGACACATTACAAGAATAAATTGAGAATCCAAGCACAACTATTAAACTAAATTAGGTAAGACATGTTAAACAATGACAAATAACTGAAAAACAGCAAGAATCAAAGCCCAAACATCCAGGAATTAAAACATATAGGACCCAAAAACACTCCTACACACACCCACTAACATAATTTTCAGAACACTCAGTCACATTGTCAAAGAAAAGACAACTAAGAGATTCAGTGGTATGAATATTTACTGTTTTCTCTGAGACATGCACACATTTACAACCACCTACAGGTGCATTACTTTTTAAAAACTGTAAAACATCCAGCGCCCATGTAGGACCTTTGGTGAAACTAGCATATGCCATTTCTCAATTGGCCTGTTCCACTTTTTAACTTGCCTATGCTATTAGAAAAGTTGCATAGGCCATTTTTCCTGGCATATACCATTTTTCAAAAGTGGCATGCAAGATACCACCTTGGCTCTAGGTACTGCTGGATTTCTTTTCGCCAGACAACCATACCTTTGAGTTCTATAACCGTTTGCAAATAATTTGATTTATAAGGAAAAAAAGGTACACAACAGACAAGCCAAAACGATATTTAATTAACCTTTCAGTATGCAATTTTCTTCTAGGCCTTGCAAACATAAACTGAAGAAAATCAACTTGCGGGCTAAATTCAGGAGACAGCTTCAGCTAACACCTTTTCACAGTCATTAAACTACCAGCAGAAGATCGTCCCAATTCTTTGAAAGAAAATGTAATTATTTGTTATTTAAAAGCTTGTTTTTTTCATGTACGCACTTCACAGAGAAATCCTTTGTGATACTGAATAAAAGATTTTTCTTGTTGGGAGGCAACAGTTTTACCAAGTGCACCACTGTTCAGCTTAATAAATGACCTAAGCTTTTGACAAAATACAGCTCTTCCCAAAGACATCAAAAATCATTTGTGTTTTTGTTATATTTTACCTTAGGTGAAAGTTGAAAATAATTACTTCTCTGTGGAATGTCTGCTTTGAGCCCTCATCAAACTTGGGAGGTTTTAACAACACACCTGTTTGATTCATTTCAACAGAATTTTTTAATGAACCACTTAGTTTTCTCTATTGTTTTGTTTGGGCAGGTGAGAAAGCTTATTCAATCTCTGGTGTGGACCAAAACAGCAAACTCTACTCAACCAGAAACTGTGTGTCTTGCTTTTTTGCAAGTAAACCCTTGTGCATTTTGTTTGCCTCTGGAAAATAGACAGACTATATAAATCCCTAAAGCTAAAAAGGAATCCCTCTTATACCAATAATTTATAGACCAATATGCAACTTATACCAATAATTTATGGGATACTAAATTTTTGTTTTTTTTCTTTGTTTTGTGTAAAGGTGCATTCACACTGAACAACCCCATACCCTTACAGACTACTGCTTAAATGTGTTCTATGCACCCATTTTGAATCGTATTGGAAGCACCATCAATTTTTAGAAAGGCCCTACAAACACTGAAAAAGTAGTCCACTTTGATTTGTATATGATCATTCTGGTCAGATGGTGATGTTATCGGCCAAAATTAATAATGACTAAATCTAAAACACAAAAGCAGCAGAAAGTTTTAATTGCACATGTCTGCATTAACAAAGTACTAAAAAAAGTAGGCTACTCTGGTGGTACTTCCTTGTATCTAGCTGGGTAGAGAGCACTAGTGCTGGGGAGAGGCAGCAGGTGGCCGGGGTCTGTGGTGGATGGAGGTGATAGAAGGTTATTTTGCCTGCACTTCTTCAACTTACATAACAACCACATCCAGTCCCTGATTGTTTGCCATTACGCTTCTGTGGTCACCGCTCCGGTCTCTCCATTTACCTTCTCATCCTTTTTGAGAACACCTCAGTGCTATTAAGCAGCACATGATGAGAGTGGAGTAGTGACTGCTCTCTGGTCGCTTAACAGCTCCTGCCCATGCGGTTTGCAAAGGGATGTTATGTAAATCCACCACCCTGACTGCAGACAATGTGCCATTCCCGCATTCACTTAATGCATATGTTATCCTTGTATTTAGTAATGTCAAGATGACTGTGTCTAGGGTATGTTTGAACATCAGAGTGGCACGAATCATTACAAAGATAAATAATTATGCTCCTTCAACCAATTTTTCTTTTAAGCTCAACAGATATTGCAGCATTGTTTGAGAAGATTTTCCATATTAATCATCTTTTTTTTTCTATGAGTTGTAAACCAACTTCTTGCTGACATTGAGCAAGATTGTTTCCTTTATCTCAAGTCAAAGCAACTTTTTTTTCAGTCTAGGCAGTGTACTCATGAAGATCATTTTTATACCCTAATTCAAACTCCATTTGACTCATACCAAGCAGGAATATTGATTCAATCTCTCCAAACTGTATTTTCTACACAATTCACATATCTTAGTAACTCTATCTGGATTCGAATCATGAAATCACACCTTCACAGCATCAGTCATCCAATCTGCATGCTTGCAAAGTAGAAAAGCCTAAAAATACACATTTCATCTCATTTTCTATGAACAGGGAAAAAAGATTAAAGGATGTATTTGAGAGCATGTGGAATTCATCCTATTCATAAACTGCCAAGGATTGCAGCATTGTGTCTTTGAGAAACACCCTGAGGGCTTGTTTTATCTACAGATATAATCAACTCAGGCTTTAAATACCCCAAAGACACATCACGGTCAATTCATTTTGGAAGAATTAGGAACCAATTAATGTATGAATATTTTATAACCTGGGCAAAGATCAGCACTGGAGATGCATTTAATCATTCTTCACAAACAAATATCTATACAGATGTCTGTTAGGAATGATGGAGTGCATGCTTAATGAATAAACTACTTTAAATATAATGACTCAATTTCATGGACCACTAGATGAAATTTAAATTTTCAAAGGTTTTTTTTTTTCTTATAGTCTCATTTTTCATCATTTGAAATATGTTTAATAGTAGAATTCAGTCAAAAGAGTTATGAAAAAGACATTTTAACTTAGGAAAAGACCATCTCCAGTTTCGTTTGAACCACCACATCACCAGGTTTTGGCTTCAAGATAAACACAAAAGGCTTTGCGCGTGGATGCTGTTCTCTCCTGCAGGGGCCATAAGCAGGCTTTGCATTTCTCTGCAGCACAGGGAGATATTTTCAGAAAAATGGAACAAATGAAGGTAGATGTTTAGTTGTGTCGGTGTGTTTCAAAAGCCTGCAGTTTATCTACATACAATTTAGATTGTTAGTGACTTCTTTGTTGAATCAAATAGTCATAAATAATAATGTTTAAAAGTATTTTTTAATTCTATCTTCATTTTTTAACTGCATTTGAGTTTCTAATTAAGTTATATGTAATGTTTTCTTTTTCATCCATATCTTAATCATCAAGATACTACTCAAAGAATTTGTCATAAACTATACCACAATATATGCTTATATCCAAGTCATCACATTTAGTTGTCTGATAACTTATTGTCAGATATACAATATCCTGGACAAGAAGACTGATAATACAAGTAAGCAATTACTTTTGGAGCTCAGTGAATTCTGTTGTGGTGCTGTGGTGAGTGCAATGAGTCTAATTATAAAATATATTTGCTTCTAAGTAAACTTTCTTTGTCACTGTCTGTTTGGGGTTTCAACTAGTGAGAGTGAATGAAATTAAAAGCTAAACATAAACAATTTCAATGTCCAGCAGCCACTATCAAACAGAGTGTAAGAATTCACCAACTCCTTCATACCCCTGCTTGACCGGAGTAAATAAGGTTGGCATTTAATAACTTTTAAATGACCTCACAAACGGACCCTGAGGACTACCTGTAACGTGTATTTTTGACTAAAATTTCCCTTTTTTTTAAATACCGTAACACAATATATTCAGGCAGGGTAATTTCCCTTAGATTTAAGATTCTCTTTAGTTCAGCTACATTAATCTTTCCTGTGCAGACTTTTTTTCCCCACAGTCTTGTGAAAAATACAGCAAAAGACTATGAGTGCATTAATTTTTCTTGCAGATGGTTCTCTCCTTCTTGTCTGTCACTGAACCTATCTTCACCCAACATTAGCTGCAGTCATTACCTGACTTTCAAACATGCTAAATAAAAAAGAAGAAATTATACCTTTAATTGGTTTCAGGTTTTATTTATTGCATTGATTGGTAATTATATTTGCATATCCTCATGTTAGTATTTTACTCATTCTGATAATTACCATATGTTCTACATATTGATGAAAGCAAACAAGCTAAAATTTCTTCACCTGCCTTTGCATTCCTGTAAAGCTGGGTTTTCTAGTTACAGTCCTTGAGAACTGCTGAATAGGTAATAGAATGATATGTTCTAGATATGTTGAAGATAGGATGCAACTTAAAGTTGCAGGGCAGTAGCTATCAGCTCCACGTCTGGTTTTAAAAACCCTTGATATAGAGCAGTGATTCTCAATCCCGGTCCTCAAGTACCACTGCCCTTTGTCTTTTAGATTTCTCCTTGCTGCCAAACACAGGACTTATATAAAAAAAAATGATAACAGGATACTGCAGCACTTGAAGGCTGTTGAGGATGCCATACAATCATTAAAATCAGATGTGTTGCAAGACAGAGACATCTTAAATAAGCAAGGTGGGGGTACTTGAGCAGGTTTGAGAACTACTGAAGTAGACCAAGCCTCCACTGGACTCTAAAACTATGGAGAAATGTTCTGTGAAGTGTCCGATAATGTCATTCTGTATGGCAGTCATACCAGCAAGTTTTAGTTTGGAGTTAAGTTCTCTAACTTAGCTCTTGTAAAAGGAAATCTTAATGCCATATAACTAACCTTATACATGAGACACTTACTCCAAAATCCCATATCCTCTGTAATCGTTCCAGACTGCCTACACAAAGCAACACCTATAGCCACAGTGGTTCCTCCCATCTTGCTCTGCTCTGAGATCCTTGGAACTCGAGGAGAGCATGCCTGATATTATTGTTTTTTAATTGTTGTTAATACACGCTAATGAACAGTTAATTTGATAGGCCTATGACACAATTAAAACTCACCACATGCAGTTTCTGTACAAACCCTTTCTTTTCATTGTGGATCTTTGAAATAAGGATGCCCTCTATGCCTGCTATAAGACGTTGTTCTTGAAGTTGTGAGCTCTTGGAAGATGTTGCTACTAGATTTGAGGGAATTTTGAACCTTTATAAAATAAATATTTTGATAGAGATGACAAATTTTCTCCCTTGTATGTTGAAAAACAAATAGGTTGCATGTAATAATTAAATAAAACTGTCTTCTTTTTTGGGAGTATATGAAAATGATGTTCTCATTTTGACAAACCTGATCTCGTCATTTGTTTATCATGTTTGATATGATTGCAATTGTGGATCTAGACATGGCTTAATTCCAATGGAACGAAAAATAGCTTTTGCTCCGTGTTTTGACGATGAAGGACGGAGAACACATACATGGATGGTGACATTTAGAGGAGTGACTGTGAATGCTGAAAAGTTCTCACTGATTAACATGACTGCGCAAGTGCTTTGCCGGATGTATGGGAGAATGACGAAGCAGAGTGAAGCTGTAACGGAGGGTTCGACAAAACACACCCAAAGTGTTGGCCAGCTTAGCAACCCCATTTCACAAAGATGTATCGCTTTTTCACTCCAGCCTTTCTAGTGATGTGCTGGTTTATATAGTCTCAGCCTAGGAAAAAGAGAAGAGAAGAATAAACAGATTAGACAGTTTTTGTGAACATGACATAAAAAGTGGCACAAGCGAAATTGCAGATATCTCCTAACAGCATTGTTTAAAAGGAGATTTAATGTTTTATTTAATTTTTCTTTTTTTCATAATTGAGTGTCTGGTATGTTTTGTTGTTGTGTTTTTCTTTTTGTTTGTTTGGGTTTTTTTTTGTTACAACTGAAAGACACCCATGTCACAAAGATCTGGGTTTCACATTAAAATCCATTGAGAGCCCCATTGGATCCAATTGGGTGGATACAGCAAAACTTATAGCACTGATTGAGACTTTTATCATCTATGAAGAAACAGGGAACAAACAGCCTAGAAATGAAAGGAACCAGTAACAAGAGACAAAACCGGGGTATTTATATACAGGAATAATGAAGAGAAAGGCTTTCAAACACAATGAGATTAATCACCTGAATGTAACAATAAGGGCAGGGAGCTGAGGGGGTTTGTATTGATTGAGCTGTGTTTTGGTCCTCCTCTCTCTCTTCTCTGCCCTACAGGGTGAGACGGGCAGGTGCTGCCCTACAGGTGTACATCATCAACTACAATCAGTGAGGTCTTTTTAAGGAGCTGGAATCAGGCTGGAGACATCACCTGGTTAATGCTTGTGTGGTAATCTGGGTGAGCTCCTTGATGTTTCTAACCTTTGTCAGCCTGGAACTCAATCTGTTTCTTTTCCCCCTGTTTTCAGTTGTTCTAGGCTCAATCCAGGGTTGTGTGCTACATTCTGTGTCCACTGAGAAACTCTTCAATGTGGACTTAGGGCAAGTTTTCCATCAAAATTCCAAGAAATTATCACTGGGAAAACTCTGGTTCAGCTCTGTTCAATCAGTTCATCATTTCTCCTACCTGTCCACCAACCACCATGGACAGCACCCATCTTATAAAGATGAACAAAAAGAAAGAGGCTTGATCCAAATACCTCAAATGGGCGAAATTCCCAACTCATCTACTTCCTGAACTCAGCCTCTTTTGTATGCTGTTTTTTATTATTGTAAAATTATTGAAAAAACAGATAATCCAAGATGTGTGACCTCAGTAACCATGACATCATTGGACAGACTAATTTGGATTTATCAATTTCTCCAATGACAGGAAACAAAGGAGTGAGCTGAGGTTTGCGGAAATAGTAGATATGGGCGTATAGCCTATTGGTAAGGATACTTAAGCCACTGCAGAGGAGTGCATGCGGTTGCCTTAAGTGATATCTAAATAGTGCTGTAGAGTAGAAAGGAGGCAGTGCCAGGAATTAGGATGTCTTCTAGTGTCAATGCAGCTGGTGTAGGGATGTCCTAACATCTCTAGCTTGCCACTAGGAGCTATAAGGTTGCCCACAATCCTTTAAATGACAGGATGTACAGTGGAGAGAACAAGTATTTGATACACTTTGATTTGATTTTTTTAGGTTTTCCCATTTGCAAAGCTTGAAGAAGACTGTAGTTTTTTTTGTGTTTTTTTTAATCATAGGTACTCTTCAACTGTGAGTGGTGGAATCTAAAACAAAAATCAAGAAAAATACAATGTATGATTTTAAAATAATTAATTTCCATTTTATTGTGTGAAATAAGTATTTGATACACCAGGAAAATGAAACTTAATATTTGGAGATCAGACGTTTCCTGTAGTTCTTGACCAGGTTTGCACACACTGCAGCAAGGATTTTGGCCCACTCCTCCACACAGATCTCCTCCAGAGCCTTCAGGTTTCAGGGCTGTCGTTGGGCCACACGGACTTTAAGCTCCCTTCAAAGATTTTCTATTGGATTCTGGTCTGGAGACTGGCTAGGCCACTGCAAGACCTTAAGATGTTTCCTACGGAGCCACTCTTTAGTTGCCCTGGCTGTGTGTTTTGGGTCGTTATCATGCTGGA